>JACEIK010002035.1:174795-231319 GCA_018107945.1 Datura stramonium | reverse complement strand
ATATAAAATTATTTTTTCTACTAAATTACTTTATTATCGAACATCATTAACTTATATACTCAGTTAGTATTTTTATTTTATTTTTTCTCAAATGTTAATATTTAATTTTTTTATTTAAAAAATTGTTACATAAATTTAAAAAAATATTATGATTTTAAAAAAGTAAAAAGAAGAAGATAAAGTTGATAATGTAAAAGTAAAATAGATATTGTAAAAATTCAATTAAAATAAATGGAGAAGAATATCTATTGTTCAAAGTTAAGTAATAAATTTAATTTTTAAAACAAAATTTAAAGGTAAAATCGATTTTCACCCATCTAAAATTTGTTCAAATAAATATTTGGTAATATCCCAAGAGTTCTGAAGACTAGACTCGGGATTAGAAATGTGATCAGTATAAAATATTTAAAAAATGACTCATAACGACTCGTAGTACGAGTCAATGGGAAGGAGTAACGAGTCATGATAACACTTGTGGTTAGAATTTGCAGGAGGCCTAGTAGTAACGAGTCAAGGAACGACCCATTGGATGATGTAACAGGTCGTGGTTTGAAGTCATTATTTGTCTCTGAGGTACCAGGGTTGATGGTATGAGTCATGGTACGATTCATTGTAAGGAACAACAAGTCATGGTAAGTACCCGTGAGAAGGTGCAGTGAAAGTTGATGCAGAGGCAACAGATGGGTCCAATGACCCGTGGTTTGATGGTATAATTCGTTGTTTAACCCGTGGTGGAAGTTCTAGAAACTTTACTTGTGGAGTAAGTGGTAACGACGAGAGGACACAACGAGTCGTTGTGTCAAGTAATGATCATCCTATTGAGTCATTGTTCGAAGGCCTGAGAACTGAGAAAATTTAGAAGGAAGTAATGGGCGATACCACGAGTTGTGGTATCGAGGTATGACTCGTGGTGTGAGTCATTACATCTGGCGGGGGAAAATTTTGTGCGATTTAAGTAAGTGTATTTTCATAATTTTTAAGCTCATAAGACTTAAAATATGTCATTTTGAGCTTTGTTAGGAAAGTTTTAAGAGGATTTAGCCTATACCCATTCCTTTCCCATGCATGCAAGTTTAGAGGATCCGATAGGAGATCAAGCCTAGAATTTTTCAAGTTCTTCCCTAAATCTTTTGGGCTTTCGAGAAAGGGTGTCGATTCAGCTTACACAGGTATGTAAGGCCATGAATGAGAGTTTCCTTTCACTCTTATGCCCAAATATCTCTTCAAATTCATGAATTCAAGTATTAATTCAAGTGTATGATCATATGGGTTTTTAACCCAAATTTATGAAATCCTCTATGATTTATCTATGAGTCAATTCCCTTCATGTTTCAAAATATATTTTAAGATTTATGGGCAGATTTTATGTATCAATTAATTACAAATTCATATTTCAAGTTTTAAAAAGATTATACCCAATTATGCAAGTTTATGAAAAAGTATAGTCTATGATTGATGGTTTCAAGTATGATGAAATATCTAGCATGTATGAATGTTTACAAATTACCCATGTATATATTTATGATTTTACTTATGATGTCTATTTCATGCAAGCAGTGTTAAGATTTGGGCAAGCCCACCCAAGTTAAGCACGATTTCATGATTTAGCCAAGTCTTATAAGATTCGGTTATCTCAAGTTTTGGAGTCAAGACTCCGCATATGTGAAGATTTAAGTTATGTTTGATATATGATTATATGAGAATTATATATTTTGGGAACAGTGTCGAGACACTTAGAGTAGGCTAGGGGTTCCAAGGTTTCTCGGTCTTATAAGCTACGCGTCAACGTGGGCCTGCTGGGAACCTCTCGAATGGCGTTTCCCTAGGCCTAAGGAACAAGTGATATCACACCTTACTTAATCCTTCACCACGACAAGGCTTAGGACGACCCTCCTCCGTGAAGGGACGTGGGATCATCATGCACTCGCCCATAGTGGTTGTCCATTAAGACGAGTCTCTCATTGTTCCTTATGATTTCAATAATGCATATACTATAAGATATTATATTATGTTTTCAGGTTTGATCTAAGGATCGGTTTATGAGCTTTCACACTGATTTCGAGATATGGCAAGTCACTTATGCACTTATTTTGTTTATGTTTATTCATAGTTTTGAATATCGGCATGTAACCTTTACTCTCGGGAATCTTATGATGTTATGATTTATGATACATTTGATTTGGTTTACTTACTCGGCTGTTTTACTTACCTTGCAAAATCGTGCATTTCAATCTGTTGCATACTCTATCTTTGTCATGATATAGAGTTGAACATTCGACTTAGTCTCGTGGTGCTTGATCTCGATTTATCCAAGTGTTGTTTTGGTAAGTTCTCATCCTTTGAGGACCTTCAATTAGTTAGTATGTTATTTTGAGTTTCAAACTTCTAGTGAGCTAGTTGGGGTGGTTGTTCCATTATTTCATTAGTATGTGCAGAGCTTTTGAGACATATACTTGTGTATTCGGCTTGATTACGTATTTGGCAAATGTTTAGTTGGATAAACATTTGTTATTTAATTTTCACTTTACTTGAATTTCTTTATCAACTTTGTTTTTTTATGATCTTTAGCTATCATGTTCATTCCATGGGTTGACTTGGAGCCATTTATAATTCTAGGTCTTTGTGTCTCGTCCAGGGCCTATGTTCGGGTTGTGAAAAACTTTTGTATCGAGCATTAAGTTTTGAAGTGTCCTAGGATTTACGAGATTCGCATTAAGTAGAGTCTTTTCATGGGTGTGGCTCACGCCGAGACTTAGGAAGAAGAGACTGTAAATGTTTTAGAAACTTCCTTTCTTTCTTGATTCTATCTCACGCTATGAGTTCAACTCTCTTAGTCCTCTAACTGACTTTATGTATTTCGGAATAATGCCTCCATGCCATATGAATGGAAGAAGGAACAAAAAATGGAAATGGCCATGAGGATAGCAATGGAGATGGGCACCGACGGGCTTTCCTGACCACTAGTGGATCCCGTCTTTGGAAGCGAGTTGCCCATCTTGAAGTTTAGGGCATCCCATTCGGATGTTAGCACATGCATTATTGCCTCCGGGTCAATCGGCGAGGCGGTGGCTCATGTTCCCCAAAATAGGAATGCGTTGATGGCGAGTTGAGATTTCCTTAGTATGAATCTCCAGAGTTCCTTGGGTTGAGAGTGGAGGAGGACCCATTTAGTTCATAGAAGAAGTCGAGAAGATCACGAATTATGGGAGTGACGGAGAGGAGTATGCGAGACTTAACCTCCCCTCTCAGGTGAAAGGAGGCCTTCATGCTATGGTTCAAGTAGTGGAAGGATAGTGGGGAGTCGATGCGGGCCTAGTTGGTTAGGATGAGGTTTCTCACCACATTTTAGGCGATTCTTCTCCCAAGGGAGATGAAGAAATCATGAGCCGAGGACCGTGATTCTAATACGGAACAACATGATGTCAGTATGATCTGAGTTCACCCGATTGTTCAAGTATGCCACGGAGATGGTGGCCGATCAGGCTCGGGTAGCGGATATGTGAATGGAGTAGAGAATTATTTGGTCAAGAAATACAGGGGTGCATGCTTGAATTCTCCCAATTGGTCTTATATGCCCAGTAGAGGGAGAGAGAGGCCAAGAGGGCCGGATAGAAAGTTTCGGGTTTTCCTAGAAAAAGCACAGTAGCGGACATCATGTTTGTCCAAGATCCATCGTGCGTCAACCCCAAAACCATCATCATACAGTGTGCCATCAGTCTGGCGCGATCGAGAGGAGTAAGGACATCGGGCTCTCGAGGTCGGGGGTAGGTCGGAGAGCATAGCATTCCCGGTTTGCGGTAATTCGTCAAGAAGCGCGGGGAGAGTGCATAACGGGTTCGAGTGTGTGTTATGGGTATGGGAATCCTGGACATTTTCTCAAGATTGTCCAACGGCCAAAACGGGGACCATGGTAGAGGTCATGACCTGGCTTACAGTTCGGCAGCTCTACTAGCACGCTCAACTCAGCGGGGGTGTATCCACCGGTGCGGAGTTGTGGTGAGCGTCGGAGCAGTTTTATGCCATTTATCATCACAGGAATGGAGCTCTCCCGAGATGTGGTCACTAGTATATTATGAGTATTCCATCTTGATGTATATGCATTGTTACATTGAGGCTACTTTATCTTTGTATTTTGCCTATGTTGCTATTAGTTTCGAGTTAGTCAGTTCCTATGAGAACCCTTCTCGGTCTCTCTACTCTGATCGGCTCGGTTATGGCTCGACTATTATGCAAAAATTTCACAGGCGATCCTTTAGAAGTCTCGACCGATCTAGTAGAGTTAGACATGGTGATTTTGATATTATCTTTGGTATGGATTGATTTCATGCATATTTTCCTCGATGAATTGTAGAACTCGTATGATAGAGTTTCGATTTACCGAGTGAGCATTAGAATGGAAGGGTAGTTGAGTTTGTTCTTGTAGGTAAGCTTCATTTCCTAAGTGAAGATTGAAAGATGATTTACGGTGGAGCAACGTGAATAGAGACATTCTTGAATTAAATGACAAGTGCCCAAACTTCCGACAAGTCAGGTGGGCATCCAGACCGGGAGAATAACTCAAGATATCGGTAATACCCATATGGAAGTGGGAAGAAGTAAATATGGATTTTATAACGGGTCTACCTCGGACTCGTCGGCATGACTCAATCGGGTGGTAGTAGGCTAGGATGACTAAGTCGGCATTTCCTCCGATTAAAACCAAAGACTTCCGATTGAGGATTATGTTAGACTATACATGCATGAGTTAGTCGAGACTCCATGGGAATTGCCTTTATCTATTATTTCGGACGGAGGACTCGGTTCACCTCACACTTCTAGAAATCCATTCAAAGGGGTAGGCACTCGGGTCAGCTCAACACGGCTTTTCACCGCCGAATCGATGGAAGCATTTGTGGACTGAGACCCTAGAATATATGCTAAAAGCGTGTGCGATCGATTTAAGGGTATTGGGATGACCATTTTGCCTCTTATCAAGTTTGCATACAACAATAGCTACTACTCTAGCATTCGGATGGCCCCATTTGAAGCATTATATAGGAGAAAATTAGCCGTCTCCTATAGGTTGGTTCAAGGTTGGTGAAGCTACCTTATTAAGGGCGGGACTCGGTTCCGCAGTGTGCGAAGTTCGGCTCATCCAAGAAAGGTTGAAAACAACTTCAGGCAACGAAATCTTATGCGATGTGTGGAGAAGAGTTTGAGTTTGCGGTTGATGAATGGGTTTATCCTAAAAATTTCTCCCATGAAAGAAGTGATGAGTTTGGCAAGAAGGGAAAGCTCGGTCAAAAGGAATTACATGTGGGACCTTATAGAATTTTAGGCGTATCGACAATGTAGCTTATGAGCTAGAATTACCTTTAGAACTAACGGCTCTACACCCAGGTTTTCCATGTGTCACTTTTGAAAAGTGCATCGGAGATCAACCTTAGTTTTGCCATTGGACGGTGTAGGAATAAAAGATAGTCTCTCATGAGAAGTACCGGTCCAGATCCCTTGACCGTCGGATTCGTAGGCGGAACAAGGAAATAGTTGATCAAAAGTCTTATAGGGTTCGGGTTAAGGATGCTACATCATAGACCCCCAAATCTTGATCTATTCCCTATACGTATGTGAGTACCGGAGGTTTCCTAGATGATCTACCAAAAGTCCTCACGAGCGGGTGATTGATTTAGTGCCAGACTTCTTGCCGATACATAGCCTATATCTATTCCTCACTGAGAATGGCTCAGTGAGAGCTAAAGGGAAGTTGAAAAAATAGTTGGAAGGATCTCTTAGATAAGGGCTTAAGTAGGAACATAGCAAGTCCCTAATTAGAGGTGTACCAATTCTCTTTGTTCGAAAGAAGGATGGATCTCTTCGTATGTGCATTGACTATTGGCAGGCGAACAAGGTTGCAATAAAGAACAAGTATCCCCTCCTCGGGATTGATGACTTATTTGACCAACTTCGGGGTGCCAGGTGCTTCTCAAAAATAGACCTCACGTCCCAAATTTATCATCGGCTCGAGAGTTAGGGAGAGTGCCATCTGGCAGCCTTAGGACTCGGTATGGTCAACTATGAGTTTGTAGTTATGTCTTTTGAACTAACGAATATACGTAATTTTTATGGATTTGATGAGCGAGGGTGTTGAGCCGTACCCCAGATATGTTAGTGATTGTCTTCATAGATGAAATCCTCATATACACTCAAAGTGAGGAGAGTATGCCGCTCATTTGAAGTTGTGCTCACCCGGTATGAAGGATCACCAACTATTTATTAAAACATTAGAACAAGTGTGAATTTTGGGTGAACCTCATTAGCCTTTTTGGGTGTGGTGTGAAGTGAGGGCGTGCAAGTGGACTCTCAAAGATATTTGTAAAAGAATTGCTTTAGACGATTGGTCAACGGATATCGGGGAGTTTCTTGGGGTGTAGCGGGCTGTGCGAAGGTTTGTGTCCACTTTGCCCATCCCAGATCACACACCACTGGAAACGGGACATGGTACTTGGAGTCCTGAGAAGTAACCCCGAAGTCAACCCATAGTCTATCATAGCTGGCATTTTGCGTAAATATGTATATATAGCGTAAGCTTTAAGAAATGAAATACAAACCATTTATGAAACTAAAGATAAATCATAAAGTTTAAAAACAAGCTGAAACAAGGCGAAGGTGGAAATAATGTACGTGTCTAAGCCAACTAAGCGTGTGATCTTTGGGACAAACCCCATCTAACTTCAACTCTAAATAAAATAAATGAAACTAAATGAAGTAAACCTCGTCATCAAAAGATGAGGACTCACCAATAATATGGCCAGGAAGGCTGAGGCGGTCGGCTAACGTGCTCGGCGAGAACTTACTTGATTGTATCATAGAAATAATACAACATAAAAGTATGCGTTAGTCTTTGGAGAATATGCGAGTAGTGAGAGAAGCCATACACAAATAATAAAATAAGCCAAGTGAAAAGACATGCAATGACAGGCTAAAAATGCTAAAAGCTTGAATATTGTAATAAGCGGAATAGTCTAAATGACCTGTCGATGGTTAAGGACATGCCCAAAACTTTGAGATACTAATCTAAAATAATACACTTGAATTGATACGAGGCCCGACTAACACCGAGACTGGGCGGGCGACTAGTGGGAGAATCTATAACGAGATATAACCACGTGGTAGATGTGGAGTCGGTGTATACACCCATCGGTATGAACCAATATACCTTTTCGGGGTATAATAGCATGAGCGAGTGATCACATTTTACCGGGTAGTAAGGCCAATAATACTAACCTATGGTGGCAACGTTGTTGGCCAGCAGTCTTATTTGGAACATGATGCGCTCGGTGCTAAGCTACTCCCTTTGGATAGTCCTAGGCCCGACTACTAATTTGATAGCTCAAAGCTTAGGGCCCAAGGAGCCAACTAGAAATCGGGGATGCATTTGAGAAGTACCCTAAAAGTCTTATCGGGCCAGGATTCACATGCTTGGTGTTCTAAGGCGAGTCAAAACATCACAGCTTATCATGTCGTCTAGACAAAGCATGTCTGAAGAGCTGGGGTCCTAAAGTGAAGTCGGAGAAAGCTTATGCGAAAGTGTCATGGACGCCTAAAGAACCATTAAAATGCGATACTTAGTTTATCTTGATAGCTGAGAGGTATCACGGACACCTCAAGGATTAGAAAGTATAATTCAAATTGATCAGTTGACATTTTTTGGACAACTCTGGGTGCTAAAATATGACTAAGATTAGTGACATGATTCTAAGCAAAAGATTCTCAACAATTTTTAGTAGTATGGGAAACCCAGCAGTAAAATCAAGCCTGAGAATAACTTAGGTCAAGGAAAAATTCTAGCTTCCTGCATTCAAGAGCTAGGGCTAGGAATTCACTACGGCAACAAACATCAATAGTCACAAAGTTGGAGGAAAAATATCTACAATTAACACAAATATTCCACATGAAGTAAACAAAGTTTGCAATTATGTCTCTTCACATTCGAAAGTTTTGGGGTTGAAATGATAGAGAAGATAGAGAAGAATTTGGAGATACAAGGGAAGAAACTATTCCCTTATTGAATTTTCCACATGCACGGTGGAGAAATCCAAAAGAATTTCCTTGAGAACTTTGAATAGAAGTGGGCTTGCCTAGTTCTTGCTCTGAAAGCTCTTGAGAGAAACTCTACGATATTTTTCTGAAAATACAGTGGGGGAATGAGGGAGAAGAACCATTTAATCCCTCTAAATCACCTTAATTCAAACTTAAATGACATAGTTTAAAGACTAAATAGGTGGAAAATTATGAAAATAACCTTGGAATTAAATATGGCCGGCCGAATAGGGTCCCGGCGAGTCACTCAATGAGTGTTGGTTGTGACCACAACTCGTTGGGACCTCTCGTTGGTTTCATTACTGGGACAAGAAAACCTTGGATCTAGCAATAGGGGTCAACATGACTCGTTGGATGAACATTAGGTTATTGGTTCCTCCCAGTGGCCAGTCGAAACACGGTAATCTTGACCTTGGGTGACACAACGACTCATTGGCCGAACAATTGGAATTCGTTGTGTCTGTCAAATCACCTTCAGGATGAATTGAAAATTTCCAAGGTTGACGGGTGGTGACCCACGAGTCATTATGGGATACAACGAGTCATTGTTCCCACTTGTCACCTATGAAAGGGGCGTTTCTAGGCTTCTCACCCAACGACTCACACAATGGGTCATTGTTTACGATAAAAACTCATGGTTGAGTCATGGGGTCACATGAGATTTACGCGCTGAGGAAACAATGAGCGCGGGACGGTGACTTATTCTTCAGCGCCCGCAGTGTACCTTGTCGTTTGTTCTCACAGAGACCAAAATTCTGTTGACCCACGGTGACATAATGAATCGCTTATCTTGACCATGACTCATTGTCTCAATCATTTTGAGGCATTTTTTTGGTGCCAGTTTTTCTTGCAAGGTACGAGCCTGGTTTTTATGAAAGTTTTGGGTTTTACGGTTCTTTGAAGGATTTTCATCTATTGTAGCACCTTTGTCAAAATGCGACCCAAAAAGAATGCCAAGTTTCAATGGTGGATGCATGAGATAAGTTTTCGGGAGTTAAAGGCTCTACTCACTTCGGCCTAGTATTGACCTCAGGAGTACAGTTAGTTTGTTATGTATTGTGATGACTTTAGGGTTGGTCTTGGTTTTGTGTTGTCTGACATGGTAAGGTAATTGCGTATGCCTACAGACAACTTAAGACTCACGAGAAAAATTATTCGACGCATGACCTAGAATTGGCAGTAGTTGAGTTTGCATTGAAGATTTGGAGGCACTACTTGTATGGGGTGCATATAGATGTGTTCACATACCATAAGAGCCTAAAATATGTGTTTACTCCAAAGGACTTGAACTTTGCGACAAATGAGGTAGTTAGAGCTTTCCAGGACTACAACTTGAGTGTTCTTTATCATGGGGCAAGGCCAATGTAGTGGTGGATACTATTCGCAGGCTATCTATGGAGAGTATTTCTCACGTGGAAGGTGGAAGGAAGGAGTTGGTAAAGGATGTGCATCGGCTTGTATAATTAAGGGTTCGCCTTGTTGATTCACGGATGGTGGTGTCATTATTGAGAATAATTCGAGAATCCTCCTTGGTGACTAAAAAGTCAAATCTAGTCAAGATGAACATCGGAAAGTGAGGTCCTTTATCGGGGAGATGGAGTACTTTTCGATACCGGGGTCATTTGTGTGTTGGTGTTGACCAGTTTGAGGAGCGGATGTTGCATGAGGCTCATAGTTCCCAATATTCTATACATCCGGTGCCACCCCGGGACGTATTGTGACCTACAAAAAGTCTATTGGTGGAATGGAATGAAGAAGGACATATCGGAGTTTGAAGTTAAATTAATGCAGGCTGTCAACAAGTGAAGTTAAACATCAAATACTGGGAATGACACGAGACATCCAATATTCCCACTTAAAAGTGGGAAGAGATCAATATGGACTTCATTATAGGGTTTCCTCGTACATGCCAACCTTGGTATGACTTTATTTGGATAATTGAAACGAGTTGACTAAAGCGGCACATTTTCTACCGGGAAAAACTACCGACTCAACGATTATGCTAAATTGTACCTTCAAGAGTTATTTTGGTTACGTAGGAGCTTCCTTGTCGATCATATCATATAGAGGTACTCGATTCTCCTTGCAATTTTGGAGATCGTTTTAGAAGGGATTGTACTCGGGCCAAGCTTAGCACAACACTGCAGAAAATGGATGGTCGGAGCCAAGCGAGGCTGTCGAGAATCTTGAGGATATGTTGAGAGCATGTGTGATTGACTTCAAAGGTAGTTGGGATGATCGTTTACCTCTTATCGAGTTTTCTTACAGCAACGATTTACCACCCAAATATTAGAGATGGCTTTGTGTGAGGCTTTTTATGGGCGGAGATATAGATCACCTATTGGTTGGTTTGTGGTAGGTGAAGTTACGTTGATAGGGCCAAATTTAGTTTATGAGGATAGAGGATAAAGTTTAACTTATAAGAAAGGCGAAAAATAGCTCGAGTCATCAAAAGTCATATGTCAATGTTAGGCGAGAGAGACCTTGAGTTTGAAGTTGTGTTGGGTGTTCTTGAAGGTATCTCCACGAAGGGGAGTAATGAGATTTGGAAAGATAGAGAGCTTAGTCACACGATATGTTGGTCCCTCTTTTGGATTATAAGACCTACAACAGCAAGGTGGCCTATGAGTTAGAGCTACCGGCAGAGGTGGCTTCGGTGCATCGGTCTTCCATGTGTCATTGTTAAAGTGCATTGATGTCATTTGGTTGTTTCGTGGAGCGTAAGTGCGGATAACCTTAGCTATGAAGAGGTGCCAATTGAGATGTTTGATCGTCGAGTTTGGAAGTTGAGAAACAAAGAAGTAGCTTGATGGGATTGCAGCGGAGGAATCGGCTTATTGAAGGAGCTATGTGGGAAGGGCGAAGCCTTGAGATATGATGGTTAAATACCCCGTCTTTTTCCCTTCTGGCTCGGTTACAACTTGAGGTATCGATTTTCTCCCTTAGTACTCTATTTGATTTCATGTTTAGTTCATGTGTCTCAGTTCCTTTATGCAGCATGTGTATGTATGATTCATGGTCGATTCGATCGTATCTTAGTGCGAGTTAGTCACTTTCAGTCAGTTTCGGTTTGGTGATTTGCTTTTGGAATTTGCAGGCTTCTTATCCCATCTTTCGGTATGTTTAACCCTTATTCAGGATGAATGTTCCCAAGGGAGAAATATTGTAGTACCCAAAGAGTTCCTAAGACTAGACTCGGGATTAAAGATGCGTCGTGAGAAAATATTTAAAATGACCAGAAACAACTCATGGTATGAGCATGGGAAGGAGTAACAAATTAAGTAGTACCACTCATGGTACCACTCGTGGTCGAGAATACGTAGAAGGAGGCCCGGAGTATAAAAAGTGAGGATGACCCATTGGGTGATGAGTCGTGGTTGAAGTCGTTGTTTGTCTACGAAGTGCTTGGGTTGGATAGTGCAGTCGTGGTATGACTTTTTGTAAGGAACAATGAGTCGTGGTAAGTACTGATGAGAGTCACGTGAAGTTGGCCGCAGAGGTAGCGAATGGGTCCAATGACAGATGGTTTTGATAGTACAATTTGTTGTTTGACCCATGGTGGAAGTTCTAGAAACTTTACTTTGGAGTGATGGTGGCAACGAGAGGACCTGACGGAGTTGTGTGTCGAGTAATGAATCATCTACATCAGTTGTCGTTCGACGGCAGGCGAGAAAATCTAAAAGGAGTAACGAGGGACGATACCACGAGCCGTGGTATCGAGTAGGACTCGTGGTGTAGTCATTACATCTAGAAAGGTAAAATTTTATGGAAATTTAAGTAAGGGTATTTTAAACCTAATTTTTAAGCTTCTAAGCTCTAAACTTAATCATTTTAAGATACGGTAGGAAGGGTTTAAGAGGGTTTAGCCTACTCGGCCATTATAACTTCCCATGCATGCAGAAGTTTAGAGGATCCATAGGAGATCAAGCCTAAAGATTCTTCAAGTTCTTCTCCAAATCTCTTGGGCTTTCCAGGGAAGGGTGTAGATTGACTGCGAATTTATGTGGGGCCATGAATAGGAAATTTCTTTCACTCTCATGCCCAAATCTCTCTTCAAGTTCATGAATTGAAGTATTAATTTAAGTGTATGATCATATGGGGTTTAACTCCAGTTATTAAATCCTACATGATTTATCTATAGATCCCAAATTCCCTTCACGTTTCAAAGCATATTTTAAGATTTAGAAACTTAGAAATTAGAAATTTAAAAAATTAAAAATTGTGATTTCAAGTTTTAAAAAGATTATGCCCAATTATGCAAGCTTAATGAAAAGTATAGTTTATGATTGATGGTTTTAAGTATGATGAAATATCTCACATGTATGAATGTTTATAAATTACCTATGTATGTATTTATGATTTTACTTATGATGTCTATTTCAAGCAAGCATGATGTTAATATTTGGGCAAGCCCACTTTCGAAGTTAAAGCACGATTTCATGATTTAGTCAAGGATAATAAGTTAGGTTATCTTAAGTTTTGGAGTCAAGACTCTCCATATGCTAAGATTTAAGTTATGTTTTGATATATTATTATATAGGCATTATATATGTTTTGAAAGTAGTGTCTAATTGAGTAGGCTAGGGTTCCAAGGTTCCCGGTCTCATAAACTACGCGCCAATGTAGGTATACTTTGGGGCCTCTTAGAAACATTTCTTTCCTCGGTCAATGCGCGATATTACACCTTAATTAATTCTTACGTCTGGCAAGGCTTAGGATGACTCTCCTCCACATGGGCTATACGTGGGATCATCATGCGCTCATACATGGTTGTTATCGGTTAAGAAAAGTCTCCCCATTGTTCCTCATGATTTCGGTAATGCATATACTATAAGATATTATATCATGTTTTCAACAGATTTGATCCAAAAGATTAATTTATGAGCTTTTACTTATTATTTCATATATGACAAATCACATATGCACTTATTTTGATTTATGTCTATTCATGGTTTTGAGATATCGGCATACATTGCTTTACTTTTGGAATCTTATGATGTTATAGTTTTATGATACGCATGATTTCATTTTAACTTACTTAATTTCATTTATTTACCTTGCACAACATTTCAAGTACTAACAACATACTATCTTTGTATCATTTCATAATATAGGTTCGAGACGTTCGCTCAAATGCAAATTAGATTGCTTGATCATGCAAGAGTTTATCAGAATGTTGTTGTTGGTGAGTCCCTGTCCTTGAGGACCTTCAATTAGTTAGTATATTATTTTAGTTTCAAACTTCTAATGAGCTAGTTGAGGTGTTGTCCCATCGGCTCGTCCAATATATTAGACGCTTTTCGAGACATAGATATGTGTATTCGGCTTGATTACGTGTTGTAATGTTTCATTGGATAAACATTTGTTATTTAGATTTACGCTGGCCCCCGAATTTAGTTATCGGCTTGTTTTTTGTGATCTTTAGCTATCATATTTATGCCATGGGTTGCCTTGGAGCTATTTATAATTTTAAATTCCGTGTCTTGATCCAGACCTATATTCGGGTCGTGACATATTTTCTTCGCTATCGCTTTCAGGTGCTTGGCTTATAAGAATTATTAGTCAAGCAAATCAAAATCAAATAGTAAATTAGTAGCTTTCAAAGTTATTTTAAATATTCACTTTATTTAATACACACATGCACAATAAATAAATAAATAAAAATTAAATTAAAACCAAATAAGAGTTAATAAAAGCATCTTTATGGAGAAATATGTTAATCTTCGAACTTTTTTTTGTAGTAGCTCTTTACGGGAGTTAATATCTCAAAAAAGGTTGCACAATTTTAGGAACTTATATAGTGAAGTCATTAAATTTTCTTTGTATCAATAAAATCACTCAACTTAAGACTTCTTTTTTTTACAAAATCACTCAATCAAATTTATCATAAAAATATTATTATTTTTGAAAAATAATATTCCATTCATACTACACTTATGTATACATGATATCTTACAATGGTAGCAGGTGACCAACAATACAATATACAATGACATATCAAAATTATTTTGGTGAAGATTCTCAAAAATCTCACTCCGAAAAGAAACAGTAACATAGTCAATTGGTTGCATCTTAGCAGGAGATGTCTTTACTAAAAAGTTCACTTATTCCTTTAGTAGGATCCTTCTGTTTCACAAGCGGCTCGCTAACATGAAAAAATAAATATTTTTCATTCCATTTAAACATGAACTCCATAAATAAATAAAATTTTAAAAAATATATTTTTATACCCAACCCATTCATTCACAAATCCAAATAAATAGAAATAATTGAGCCTCTTATTTTGGTTTTCCAAGCTGAGAGATTCATAAATAGGAATCTTAATAAACACAAATGATGGAATGGTACAGGTGCATTCATATATATATCATCACAATCATCAAATAATATTAAATTTATCAAACTTCTTACATAATGATAAGATCTCAATCACTTTAACTCGATTATAATATAATACTATTATCTTGATTGATTTATTCTTTAACATATATCGGTTCTTATCTTAATTTCTAAAATATATACTCTATAAGCTGTGTTTTACCAAAACTCATACATTGCCAAATCCAATAGTTAATAGAGCAAAAATAGCGAGAGGAAAAAATTCTAAGTAAGCGGGGTATATGTTTCTATTGATTGATTGTATATTGGTATTATTTTTTCATCTTTATCTATTCTCAAAACTTTCTTAATTCAAATTTTCTAATATTAATTTTTATTAATTGACCAAGCTTCATCGAATGAAATTTCTCCATGTATAGAATTATATATGATAAGTTTAGAAAATATTAAAAAATATTTGTATTTTCAATAACGTTAATCGTTTGTTATTGTAAATTAAAAGACCTATTTATGAAGGATGGGAACCAATGAATTCATCGGCTTTCTTTAGTTTCGGATCCAAAAATTTATTCTTTCTAATTAAGTATATCCCTAAATTGAGGCAAAAAATTTGTTGTTTCATAAACCAACAAAGTTGGTTGGTTTTGTATTAAAAATAAATAAAAATTAATATTAAATTAAATTTAAAATTTCTAAAAAAATACGAGTTAAACTCATTTTAATTTGCGGGTGGATGGATTGGGTATAAGAAATAGGATAATTTTATTTATTTGTAGGGTTCATATTAGCCATTAAATTTTTTAATGACAAATTTGGTTGAATGATCTTGTAAGAGAAATGCCCTAAGTTGAGCGATCTTATTGATACAAGAAAGTTCCAAAGACTTTGCTACATAAATCTTCCTTAGTTGATGACGCTTTTGAGATATTAACTGCACTCTTTACGATTATTAAATCAAAATGAGGAGTGACTAAAGTAACTCTTTTACATCAATTTTTAGCAACAAAAATATACTTTTACGCACATCATTTTTATTCCTTTAGTCTGCTATTCGTATCAACCTATTCCTTATAGTCTTCAGCAATATAACTTTGACTCATAGATACCAGCCTTTAACAACAAAATTATCTTTTACAGCAGCCAAAATTATTCTTCAATAACAACAACAATTAATAAATTTTATAACAACTTAATTTATATACTAAAAAATGTGTCTCCAGACACTCTACTTTCTTAGTTGCTTTCATATGATCCTGGATAGCAGATCCTCTTCTCACCTATAGTTAAAATATTATCAAGGTTAATTTATTAATAACATAATTAAATAAAATGTTATATGTAATAAACTATACTGAAAGCTTTGTAGGAGAAAGATACAATAGAAGTGGATCCTTGTTGCATTCTCTCATCATCGTGATAATCTGGACGTATAAGATCTAACTTGCAGGTTCTTTTATTGTGCCTGAGTTGTGACATAAGCTATAACCCAATTTTGTTTGCTTCCTTCTCATTTTTTGTGAACTTGCTCCTACTTCATCTGGTTCTTTTTTTTTTTGAATCTTCTATTTTTTTGGATACTTTGTCTTTCGAATCATGGAGGCAAAAGAGGTATGTTTCCCGATGTAGGCCACATTTCTTGAATGTTCATAAGTAGAATAGAAAATACGTAGATTTTTCTCTAAGTTTCTATCTTATAAAAATCATTCACGTATGAGTTAATATCATCATATTTAGCCAAACCGCTGCAATGACATATTTGTGAGGGTCCTCTAAGATCCCATTTCTTGAAATTGTATTTTTGTATTTAGCAAGTCTGCATCTCGATTGTTCACTATGTTTGACCCTATTATCTCATTATTTCACTCATTTGACTTTCTAGGAATAAATTCGGTCGTCTTAACTTGATTTTGTGCAATATATCCTTAATTCTAGGGAAAATCTCACCAACATTTCACTTGATATTTTTATCCCTATTTGCTTGCATCATCGACATAAGTAATTATCTTAACTTCTCCAATAGAGTGATAATGCGACATCTCTAGACTCAAGGACCATGTTATTAATACGTTCATATATATATATATATATAAATATTATTGAGTAAGGTATTACATTCCCGGTTTAAAAAGTGAAATTTGGAGCTATTTAGTAGGTGACTTATTCTTGAGCCGATCAATAACCTGAATCAAGGTCAAAGATGTTAACTATGCAATCATCAAACTACACCTCTTTGTTATGAGCCCTTGCATCCTTTCAAAGGGCATTCTTGAGTGAGATACCACTAAATCCTGCCCTCTTAAAGTTGTTGTGGAGGTGTCTCACACAAAATTGATGAGTAACATATGGAAATGCTTCATTAAGTGCTTCAATCAAACCTTTTTACTTGTTTGACATAAAGTGCGGCTATGCTAATATCACTTGATGTCTAAGTCAATATTTAATAATTCAAAAACATTCTCATGATTCCCTTATTTTTCTTTCTCTATAATTGCTATGTTATTGAAAAGATATTGTTATTCATCAATCAAATAATAGTTAACAATTGAGTTTTATACATTGGATCCTAAGCAAACAACCATCGACCCCAATTATTCTTAGTCAACCACTCTTGGACTTGTCTTTAAAACCATCAAAACAAATGTAAATTCTCCAAAATCTCTTAGGATTGTGGACACCTCGTTTTCAACCAATTTCTTATAGATAGAAATATTATGATTTGTCTTGCCAATTTCATTATAATAGTTTCACAATATCTTGTATTGAGCATTAAGATCTCCATCAATTAGTGTAAGTGTTTTTGTCTTATCTCTTCTACATTGTGATAATATCTTTTGAACTCTTAGCTCCATACTAACGTCTTTGTATTGATGATTGTCCAAGACCTATTTGAGCTTATGGACTTAAGATATCTTGTGCATGTAAAAAGAATTAATTACTTTGTTATGATAAGTATCAATTTTTGTAATGATTAGTGAGATTGTATGTTCGATATGAAATATGTTACCTCGATTCATTCTTGAAGCTAGAATATCGATTGCAATCTAACTGACCACAAGATTGCTCTCCCTCTACGAACTATTATTCTTACACCACTTTATGTATTTTTCTTCATTAACTTCATGAGTTATTACAATATATTTGAACTCATTCTTGTTTTCAAATATTAGGTGTAATACTATTACTAGTTTTATCATACATTTTGGATTGAACTTTGGAAAGTTAAGCGTCATTGTAGTCACATTCTAAACTCTTTGTATCATACGGAGTCAACACAATATGAATCACTTTCTTCGGTAGCCATCTTTTTTTTTTTTAATTGTTTTTCATTAATTTTGTATCTATAATTCACATATTTTTCATGATATCATTATCTTCTAATAAAATATTTTACGAATCTTCAAATTAATCATCAATAAAAAGAATACTTGTGTGTATTTCTTTTCTCTTGTTACGCTTCACCAACTTCGTTAATGCGTATAGTTCTTCCAATATATGTATCAAGATGTTCAAAGTATACATCAATCACCTAGTTATTTGGAATACTTTTGAATATAACAATAGCTTCCACATTAGTAGAAATAAGTGCGTTCAATTACCACACCTCCGCTGAAATGCCAAATAGTAACTAAATGATCTCCCTCGTAGCCCTGATTTTACCATGTATTTGAATTATGATAAATTCAACTTTCTTTGTTATTAATATAGTCAATAAAAAAATCTACACGCTTTGTCAAGATAATATTTATTGGGTTGATACTTCATTGTACTCTATGTATTGTTACATATTAAAAAAAAAAGCCTCATATAGGGTCTGCCAAAAAAAAAAAAACTTATATAGGATCTTTTTCTAGTAAAAAAAAATAATATAACCTTAAAAAAAATTTGCAACAAAATTACTAATAGCAGATAAAATTGGTATTTTACAAAGTAATCAAACAAAAAAAGACATTTAATGTCCCGATGAACCTAATTCACCAACTATTAACAATGACAAACACAAATATCCCATGTTAGACATTTTTATTTTTATTGTATATCTTTACTATTTTAAATTTATTTGAAACCTCCTGTTACATCATGCATTGCACAAAAAAGTGAAGAGACTTAATATTTAGTAATCTTATTATGTTCCAATAATATAATGAAAAATTGTCACGTATTGCATAGAGAATTAGTAAATATTAAAGAATGAAAATGGAATATCAACATATATATATATATATATATTATAGTGAAAGAATATCTTTTTAATTTAATGAAAATTAAGATAGTGTTTTTCATTAAAATCTTATCATAATTAGATATTTCACTATCATAGCATCTAATAATCATTGTTGGAGAAGAAGAAAAATCGGTTTTCTTCATTAGAGTTTTCTTCTTGTTCATTAAAAAAGCTTTTAGAGAGAGGCTAGGGTTTTATTCTGGTGAGTGTTTCTTTGCATATGAAGTTAAGGAAAAGTGAATGAGTTTATCGGAAGGGTTTAGTATTTTACAAGTCACATGTGTGTCACATGTTTTAGCATCGTTACTATTTGAATGAGTTTTGTTAGGAAGATCAAAAAGTGCTCCATCTTTAGGAATGACAATTGCGGCGAGGATGGGGGCGGGGCAAGTTCTTAATATGACGAGGCAGGAAAGACTTAATGAGAGGCAGGCCAGGCGGTAAGAATTAAAATTTGTTAAAGATTCATCACGACGGGGTAGGTGGTGGATTTTGAATAAAAAACACGGGCTAGCTAAAATATTGGAATCACGGTTCTGGTAGATAGCGATTTCTTTAGATTTCTTCTTCGTCGTCTTGTCTTTAATACTTTTTTTTTGTAAATTTTGATGATAGTAATATATAAATTATACTAATTATACTATATATAAGGTACTATTAATTAGATTAAAATTTAGAAAATTTTAACTTACGGAAATATAAAATTAAAGACTCATTTAAATTATTTATTTTAAATATATTTATTTAACTAATAAATCACATCGAATATAATTAACAAAAAATAATATCAAACAATCACATAACTATTAAATAAATATTATAAAATAAAAAAATTAAGAAAAAATAAAACTAAATGGGCGGGCGGGAGAGCGGAGCGGGTAGGACTTAATAGGGCGGGCGAAGCAGGACAAAATTTTAATATATACTAAATGGAATGAGGAGTAGGGTAGGGTAGGGTAGGGTAGGGGTGGGTCATAATCTTAGTGGGTCCAAGGCTTGCCCTACTTATGTCTGCCATCCACATCCACTCTTAGAAAAATTAAGAGATTAATATCTTGGGGTGTTTGATAGGGATATAGTTATCTTGAAATGACTAATTTCGGATTGAAATAGCAGGAATTATTGCTCCAATGCTGATGAGGAATAGGAAATAAAAAATTAAGATTAATTTTTAAATAGGTTTACACCATGTTTGATTGGAATAAAATCACAGAGATAAAGCATTACTGAGATTAGTTATCTTTAGGATGACTTATTCCATATTGAAGGTGGGATAAAAAATAGCACTATAATTTGAGATAAGTTATCCGAGATTTTATTCCAACCAGCGTGAGATAAACCCATCCAAAAATTAATTTACGGACTATTTATTTCTTATTAAATATTGAAGTGAGATAACAATCCCAAATTATCCGAATTGAGGTAGTTATACCAGAGATTCCTACTAAATGAACCCTCAAATTTTATATTTAAGGACAAAAATGAACCCACTCCCATAGATAAGAATAATTTTAGCTAAACTCCAACTAAAAGCATATACATCCATTTTCTTAATGAAATAAGACACTTTTAAAACACATTAAATTATTGTAGTATCAATTATACATTTAGATTATGCGAGAGATTTATCACCCTAAAACGTACTTTTTCACATTATTTGTCTCCTCCTATCACTTCTCAAACGTATATTTTCATATTATTTACTCCATTCACTCTAGTAAGAAAAAAGTTGAAACATATTATGTGCATACACACGTGTATACTAGGCAAAAATAGGAGTTTTAATGTCTAATTTAATTTGATTTTTATGAGACTCAAATCGTCGAACCTAAACATCTCTCAAGTCTAAAACATAATTAAAGTACAAAATCAAGATTTTGAGTAATATTCACATCGCTCACCTCTATATTATATTAAATAACATTTCAGTTATAATACATAAAGACCAAAATTTATGCTCCCATTAACATATCCTTTAGATAATAAAGTGAAAATTCAGTGCTTGAAAAAGATTTAAAATTTGAGAGATCTTTAAAAATTAAAATATTTGAATATCTTGAATAAAATATTAATATTAAAAAATAAAATATTAAAATAATAATATTTTATCTATATATTATTTATAACATTGAATATTTGAATGATTATTTAATTCATGCTTAACTACTTATTTAAGTTTATGTCTATTAATGTTTTTCATATATAATAAATAATATGAAAAGAACCCTTAGAAATATTAGAAGAGTGATAACTTCATATAATTTGGCTGTGTAATTAATAATTTCATCCCATAGTTTAAATATCTTTCTATATTTTATCCTTTTTATATTTTATCAAGATGAATAAAGAATATGGCTGGTAGGTTATGCAAATATCACAGACCAACCACTACAGAATGATTCTCCTATTCAATATATTCTTTTCTTCTTCTGGTAGAACTCTCACATCATCCAATTTGTAAGAAGTATTAAAATACTATATAATCACATTCAGCATAAATATACATGGAATATATATATATTTTAATAGTTTTTAGAGGAATATTAGCCCATATTATTGTTAGCCCATATAATTGTTAGCGAGATGAGCACTTGGGGTTTGGTAATCTTATCACCATATATATACCTCCTTTCCTGTCCAGATGTTTATGTCCCAATGCCAGTTAAGCGCTTTTTGATTACTTTCTTTCTTGTTCTTCAATAAACTTAGCATTATATATCGCGGTGTGTCTCAATTAATTCCTTCCTGGCATTGCTTGCTAGTTATTAATGCAGATTTAGCTAGAGTAGATCGTAATGAGAAGAAAAAGTTTCATATAGTTGATAGTTGCCTTACTAGCTGTTAGGTTTTAGACTTGTATGAAATAATGAAAATATTATTTTATTATTAGTGTTATTAGTTTAGTGTATACACGGTGCTGTGTATATCCGTTACTCAATAAAAAAAGTATTGACATTAAAATAAATGCAATATTTAATTAAATAATTAAAATATTATTATATTACGGCATAGCTAAAAATCATCTTCTGAACAGGCAAGGATGATGAATTTAGTTAAATTTCTTGCATTGATAAGAGTAACTATTTTGTTTAGTTAAATATGGTCTTTTTGTTCTATTTGACATCTCTCTAAAATGATATTTAGTTAAATATGGTCTTTTTGTTCAGCAAAAGAAATAATTTGATCTTTTTTGCTGTCTCTTTGTGTTGTTGACTTGATAATTGTTAAGTTTTCTCTTTGGTAAGTCACCCTTCATCTTCTTTACGTTTACAATTTGCATGTATTGGTTATAAGAAATACTGTTGATTATATTTAATTTATAATAAGTAATTACTTTTTATTGAAAATTATCTTTTTAATCAATTTTGTATTGAAAGTAAATGAGACATAAACAATTTTATATTTGAATTAACTTAAATTTAAAATTTTGAATTTGAATTGAATTGAAATTGAATTGATAATTGAGGTTTTTTTATTTATTTTAATAAAAAACAAATATTATCAAAATTTTCTTATCAAATATTTCAACGGTTTTATTTTCAGTTTTCAACACTTTCATTCAAAAATATAATTGTTTATTTTTAAATTATTTCAATACACGAAAGTATTTTTCAACACTTAATACTTGTCAACACTTTAAATCGGCCAAGTCAAACGGCTCTCGTTCACGAATATTAAAAAAGTAAAAATTTAAATTAAATTCATAAACATCTTTTATAATATTAATTATTAAATATTTTTCTTAAAAATCTCTAATGACTTGAATCCAAATACAATATAGTTGCGGTGAGAAATTAAAATCTTTAAGCGAGGTGAAGCGGTATAAACCTTTGCGAGATGTGAGAAGATCTCATTACTAAATGAAACGACTTTCACTTTTCATAACAAAAATGAAGAAAGTCAATCTATTTTTGAAATTGCGATCGGTTTGCAATCTCTTTAATTGCCTCCCCTAATTTCCTAAAATATATTTCAACGTCAAATTTGGTTCTTATATTTGGTCCTAAAATTTACTTTAACATTTACAAGAAGTTTTTAGTTGATTGTAATGTCTTTAATATATATTAGAATTTTCAGTTCCTAGATTTCAAAAAGTTTAAATATTAAAAAAATTATGTGGCTAGTTTGCCTAGTGTGAATCTAATTATTTTAAGGGTAAAAAGGCGAAATAGCATTTCGCTAAGGACACTGTGCTATAAATAATGTATTTTTTTACTTTTATTTAGTAAGGCTAAACACATACGGAAACACCTAAAGTTGACATGATTTTTTATTTAGACACTAAACTTATGGGTGTTCTTATTGAGCACTTAGGGGGCCATTGGTTGCGATAACAATAAAAGCTATTCGGTACAAAATATTGCATAGTACACCATGTTTGGTAATATTTTCTTATCATGTATAAAATTTCACACATATAATATTATGTTTGATTAACAAATTAGAATCCCACATAATTAATTCAAGTATAAATTATGAGTCAATTTATGTATTATTTTAATTGCTGGCCAAAAGTAATTTTTGTATAAAAATGTAAAAAAATTAAAAAAATTAAAAAAATTAAAAAAATTAAAAAAATTAAAAATATTTTTAATTTAAAAATTCATTTCCTATAAAACAATCGAAACCTTTTCACTCTTCACCCATTTTCAAGATCTAACCATGTTGTTCATCTTCTTAAAAGGCATCAACGATGTCGATGATGTTTCGAGAGAAAGAAGATTAAGAAAGAGGAGTTACTTTATCTTCTTTCCATTCTTCAAAGGCATATTTTGCCGACCTTGTTGGGTGGTAGAGAAATTAAGAAAAGGAGTTGCACAATATTTTGTGCCGCAATAGCGGGTTCGTGCAATTAAGTCGATGAAGTAGTTATCATTTTGGGTAGTACAATACTAGCATATCGGTATAAAATAATTGATTTGGGTATACTCGAATTTGATGCCGGTTTTTTTTTGAATTTGCAACAAGAGTTTGATGTGGGTTTGTTTGTTTGTTCAAAAATCTTTCTTTTCAATGGAAGAGGATTTATTGATTTGATTTCTTAGTTTTGAAAGCGCAAGAAATGAGCATGTGTTTGAAATGTGTCACTTACCTTTGAGTCGATATGTCTCGATACACGGTAGTTTATCAAATGTCAAAAAAATAATATTTACTGATGCGACTACAATTAGTAGATAAGACTTGAAACTTATTTGTTCATTTGACCAACGGTGAAATTCATTTGTCCAGGAGAAGAGAACAGAGCGAAATTTTATTGTGTAGCATGTAATGTATATTTCAATATATATATGCTTAGTTTGATAATGATTTTACCATTTTAAATGAAAAAAAGTGTCTATGGATCCTCAAAAAGTGCGCAATGTGAAATGTTTTATCCTTGAGAGATACGGTGCAATCATATATTGTCCATATTTGTCTTTTTATGATGATATACAACATGCATTTAAGAAGATGATTTATAAATAGACGGGTCATTCAATATTGCATGAATGCTAAAATTCTAAAAGTTTTATCTCATCTAAATGTTATTATTTGTGACAATGATATTGTATATATTGATAAGCTTAGGATAGACGGAAATGCCTTTCACATTTAGATTCCTTAGCCAAGAATATTGATGATGAATAGTAAAAATATGTTGAGTAGTAAAAAGTTAGCGATATTCTTAAATATTTTGACTCATCATGAGAAGAACAAGTCTCTCAAGATTGACTATATTAGATCGGGGTGGAGTGTAAGTCAGGGCCTTTAAAGAATGTCTAAGAGTTATTCTCAAATTAACTCTATTGTACTTGTTAATCCTAATCTTGTGCTCGAAGATGATACGATGATCCCATGGAAATGGTTTTAAGGTGGGTAAATTTCAATCTAAATTCACGTTACTATCGAGAGAAAACTTAAAATTTTATGATAAAATATTTTATTTTTAATTGTACTCTAGTATTTAGACTTGAATTTATTTTATATGGTGTCTAGGTACATTGGATGTGCCACATCCCCATCGAGTGAATCTATATAAGTACCCATCGAGTTGAATCTATATATAAGCAGGTACGAGGATACGAGAAGGAGATATAGCAACTAATGTCACGGGGTTTGTGATAGAAATCTCAACTTCATTATGTAACACGGCTAGGAAGGATCAGCGCGTGGTCATATATTGTGAATTCGTATGCAAAGAATAATTTGAAAGTACTTGAGAGTATGCTAAATGCACAAAAACTTACATACTCTATTACATAAAAAAGCAGAATAATATTTTAAAAGCAATTACATCACTATTTATTATTTTTAGGCAATTACTATCTATGCAATGGAGAATATACAAATGAAAATGATTTTCTATCTCCCTACGAGAGAATATAGATACCGGTTAAAGTTGACAGGTGATAATCCACCACCTATTTGAAGTACTCTTTAATTCAAGCATGCGAGGAAATATTATCGAAAAGAGAATTTGATCTATTAAGATCTTTAAGGAAGTGTAGAAGTCTTTTGTGGTACTCGACTAAGGTTCATAATAGAATTATTAGTGTGTGGTTTGATAAAGCAACGTCATTCGAAGAGATGAAGTTGACCCCTTAGATATGAAAATGAAATTCCACATGGAGCATCAACATGAACATGAAAATATTAGTACCATTGAAGCATCTGATGAGCGGATCACTTGGAAGGATGAATTAGCTCACTCTTTGTGGAATGAAGATCCCGAAAATTATTTTGAAATTTTAAACTAGGTTCTCATTTTTATTGTGCTTATGTACTTTTGGTTTTGATTTCTTATTCATAAAAGTAAAATATAGTGGCTTTAGTTATTTTGTGAATACAAGTAGGTTTCTTTTTGTATGTCTAACATTATTTTTATGGAGACAAATAGTGAATTTTAATGTATATCTAAAAATATATTTTTGAATTTAAGTAGTGAAAGCTGTGTATATATTTGTACATTATTTATTTCCTAGATATTTTAATTGAATTACAATTTTTTTTATTATAGTTAAAATAATTCGGTAGTAAATCTATATTTGTATTAATTGTGATTTTATTTGCCAATTTCCTTGGTGAAATGGCTAGTTCCACAACAGCAACATCTAGCATATCTCAAAAGGGCAAGAAAACCAACCTTCATCTCAAAGGAGTATAGACTCCAGGAAAACTCACTCTTATAGATGGATTAAAAGAATTGTATCTTAATGGTTGGAGAGGAGATAATGAAACTTTTAGATATGGATATTTGATGGAATTGAAACACTACATGATTACTCGTCATCCTAATTGTGGATTGAAATCTCTACTACATGTTGATTCTAAAATAAGATCATGAAAAAAGAGTGATGCAATCATATCATTACTAAAGAGTTAAAGTGGTTTAGGATTCCAATATAGCGATGGAACTATCTTAGTTGACTATCCAAAAGCTTGGAATTGACTTGATAAGGTGATTTATATTTGTTTTAAATCATTAGTGAAATATGCTTGTTACTTGGTGAATAACATCTCTGTCATTAGAATATCGTATATTACTTCATGTATTTTCTTATTTTCTTGGATTGATCGAATGCCAAATCAATAAAATTAAAAAAAAAAAAGACCTTGTTTTGCTACGGTGGGAAAATATTTGGTAAATATGAAGAGCACTTTGGAGAGTTATTAGAGAGTGAGAAGATGTCGTTGAAGAAATAGAAAGAAGCTGAAGCTCAAGAGGTTGCTAATAACATGTCTACGAAATTTTTCTATTGTTGTGGTCGATGTAGATGATGTTTCAACCTTAGGAGAAGATCAAGCTTCTCAAAAGGAACTTAATGTATCAGCGGAGCAACACAAAATTAGATTAGCGCTCAAGATGACCTCTAATATATCCAGCGGAGCTACACAAAGTTCATACACAACTCAAAAAAGCAGTGGAACAACCAAAGATCGAAACAAGGTAATAATTTTAAAGTATCATATTCTAAAGCCAATGAAAAAGGTAGATGCAAAATAAGAAAAATAACAATTGAGGATGAGAATGGCTTGTTCTTAAGGTTTAGTGGAGGTGATGAAATAATTTCTTGAAAATCATGAGAAGAGGATAGCGCTTTAATTGATAAGCTAAGGGAGCGTGACCCATCAATATTAGTGAGAAGAACTTTTCTATTCTTAGATCCCCAGTATTTGAGTTATATAGATCAAACGAATGGTTTAAGGCTGCAATGGATATTACTAAAGATATAAAGAGGATAGAATTCTTTTAAGCATCGGTGAAGTTGATAGTCACTCTTGTATGGATGATTATTAATGATAAGCTTTAAAAGCTTTGAGTGGTTTTTGTGTAGCTACTTTTATAAGGCTTGATCCTTGGTGACATTTTTTATTACCTAGTGCTAGTAGAATGCCCACAAATGTACATGTAACGTGGATGTTGTGGCCGTAAAGTAGATTATTTTTGTGTAACAAATGCAACATGAGAAGGTTCAACGTTAGTATTTTTGTAAGTAGCCATCTCAAATGCTCTTTAGATTGCTGGAAAGTCTCACAATTTTTATCTAGCAGGCTGTTCTCATGAATTTCTCTATTAGTTCGAGATTGCAAAGTTATTCTTGTGAATAAATTTTTTTGCTTTCTCTAAATTGCTTATGTTGTCAATGCATGATCTATTTCCAATGTTTATGCCTGTTTGTACTTCAATCTCATATCTGTTATGCGAAAGGCAGAGCCAACAATAATTAAAAATCATGAGATGAATCTTCCAACATATTTTGGAGATCCTCCCTAGATGTAAATTGTAATTTTGAATAGCTTTGGATCACAATGATTATATTGTATTAACAGCTAGGAGACTTTAGTCATGTATTGTGCAAACATACTATAACCTCTGGCTTGTTGTAGATAGTGATACTTGAGATGCTATTATGTGAATTGCATACGACGGTTAAGTTTCTACTTACTAAGAGTGACTTTATTTATTGATCAGGTTTATTTTAGCACGACAAATACTCTTGGCTAAGACAACATAAACTCTTGTTATAGCATGTATGTCTATATATAAGTTTTACAAGGGCATATTCCATCGAATAATCACCGACACAGATCTTGTTTGGACAATTGTGAGATCAGTTGGAACTCGAAATAACGGAGTACATAAATGCCATAGTTTTAAGAATTGTTTGATCTCATCAAATACATTATAGTATCAAACAAGTCGGAACTTGGAATAGATGGGAGAGAGGGAGTATGTAATATATTTCCTGAAATTTTTAAAAGAGTACAGTTACATAACAACATAACAATGGAGTCCTAAAGAGTAGGAACTACTAAATTTGAATTTAAAAATATGAATTGATATTATCGTTTATTCGCCCCGCAAGTTGGCGTGTGTAACGCAACTTGAAAAATATACGGATAAAAGTGGTTTGTAGTATGTCGGCCACTTGACCCGGTGAGTGAAGGTGGTGAACTTCAATATCCTTGTTTGAACTTGTTCACGAATAAAGTGAAAATCAATAACTACATGTTTTCATTCTACTATGAAAAGCTGGATTGACACAAATGTAAGTGGTGCTTATATTATCACAAAAGCTGCAGAACTCCCTTAAGTGAAAATTGAAGTTTATGAAGATTTGTGAGCAGTTGGTTTCTACAATAGCATTAGCTACAACTCTATACTCATCTTCTATAGAATGAGATGTTGTCGTTATTTCTTTGAAACTTAGAAATTGAGTGCTTTGCCCGAGGAAAATAATATAGCCAAGGTGAAATACGATCATATTGATCCGCGGCCCATTCCTAATCGAGTAAACAACCGAGACAAGAATGTGGAGCACAAATCCGTATTCCCATATTGGTAGATCGACAAATATACTAAGTAATCTCTTAGCGCTTTCCAATGAGATTTGCGTAGATTGTGCATAAATAGAAAGTTTATTAAGCGCAGAGGCAATATTAGGACATGTAAAGGATAAATAGTGCAACTTTTCAATTACGCCGATAAAGTGTACCATCTGTTTGGTGAATCTAGGGGTGTGTATCGGTCGATTTTCTTCGATTTTGAAGATTATCGGTTATCGATTTGTAGATACGCTAAACCATTAAAGAGCAGCAGTTAAGATATTGGTTAATCGGTTATTGGTCGTTATCATTTCGGTTATACGGTTAGCCATTATGATCTCATACGAAAATTTTCCTTAAGTCAACAAACAGTTAGCTAGAAAAAGTGGATGAAAGAGAAAGAGCATATAGAATTAGCCCGACTAAAGAAATCAATTTTAATTTAGATTTGAATAATATCACCTTCACTTGTGATTGACACTCAAATCATCCTTTTGCTAGAATACTTTATGTTTTGAAGGCTAAAATTATAATTTAATAAATTATTAACGGGTTATCGGTTGCCGTTAAAAAAGTTATCAAGCGATAATCGAACTAATAATCTAATAAATTGAGGCCGATGGCCCGATATCAAACCATTATATTAATAACTAAATTATTAATCCAATGACCTAATTATCAGTTCGGGTTATTGGTTTAACCATTAATTTGCACAACCTAAGTGAATCATTCACCAAAGTTTGTCAAAATGGCGGTTGAAGTCATAAGTGTAGGAGCTCCTTTACTTCCTAGCATGCCAATATCATCTAAAAGATCCATAATATACTTGCGTTGGGACAAAATAATACCATTAGTGGAAGAGATAACCTCAACACTCAAAACATAATGTAGCTATTCGGGATCTTTCAGAGAGAAGCGATTGGAAAGACCATCTATTATATGTGAGAACTCCACCAATCGATTTTCGGTGTTGATTATATCATCCACATAGATAAGAACATAAATAGTAAACCTAAAATTATGCAAAATAAATAAGGAAGAATCATACAAACTCAACAATTAGTAATAATTTTTTAGCCTCGATCATACCAAGCGGGAGCTTTTTCGAGTCCATAGATCGGTTTGTTCAACTTGCAAACATGGATGGAAAATTCGATCTTCAAAACCTGGTATTGTCTCATGTAAACTTCTTCCTCAAGACATCCTTGTAAGAAGGAATTATTGATATTAATTTGATAGATTGGCTAGTTATGCGTGTTGCAATGGTAAGCACCAATCAAGCGATTCTTTTTTGATTGACTATTGGTGAAGGTGGAATGGTAGTCTAGACACCGAGCGCTGGGTAAATCCATTTGTAATAAGCGAGATTTATACTTGTCAATGGAACCTCCAGTTTATGTTTATATGAAACAACCACTTGCACTCCAGCCACATTCATCGAAGAGAACATCTTTGGAACCAAATCCCACGTTCGATGGCTAACAAGAGCATCAAATTTAGCTTGCATAGCTTCTCTCCAGTAAGGATGAGAACATGCTTGTTTGTACGTACAAAGAATAAAGGACGAGGGTTGAATATTAACATTAAACTGTTTGGGTTTGAGGCTATTTGTTTTGGATCGTGTGACCACATGATGAGTTGAAGTGAGGTAAGCCACGGGTGAAGGACCGAGATGGGTCGAAGCAAGTGTGGGATGGGAAGAGTTATCATTGGGAGAGTGAGAAGGTAGGTTGGAGGAAGCATTATAGTGGAAGGAAGTGGCATCAATGAGGTGCCTGGTTGTTGGCGATTTCAACATTGATAGGTGATTAATGGTACAATGGGGCAGTATTGCGATGGTCTTGCAATTATAGTTGGCGATGAGAGAGGATAAATTTTGAGAATTACGATCAGTGGAAACACTATGATACGAAGTTGTTGAGTTGGGCAATAGAGTGCACGAAGCGAAGCATCACTTGATTGATGACAAGAATACGTACTTGACAATTTATTATTCACGGAGTTGAACATCAAGAATTTTCTAAGAAGCCAATATTGCTCGCTTCGTGCGATTTTAGATTGGAAAAAATATTCTAAGAAGGACTAAGTGTTTTTGAAAAAATAAAGCATACTTGATAAGTACGTGTATTTTTGGCCAGGATCAAAACATTGGTAGCAATAATATTTATTAAAAAATTTCTAAATATACACAGGGACTAGATCTCGGCTCTAACTTATTTTGGCATAAGGTTTGAGCCACGGGGTAACTATAAACAACTAAAAATTCTAAGGGATTCATACTTTGAAGTCTGTTGAAATAAACTCATAAGGGAATTTATTTTGTAATTTGGAGTGGTTAGACGGTTTATGAGGTAGATTGCTTGGTGACATACAAAACTCCAAAATTTGGGGCGGAGGCTTGATGAGTAAGGTTTTGGCAATCTCATTAACATATGCAATGCCACTCTTTGGTGTGTGTATGGAGGTGTCACTAAGTGTTCAATACCATGACTTTTGAGATATGAGGATAAATCTTGAAGCTCACCTCCACCATTAGTGTAGAGAGACAAATTTGATTTGAAACCGATGCTCAAGTAAGGGATGTAAATTTGAACTTCTTTTGATCTTTTTAGTAAACAACCACATATATTTCAAGTCTTGGTTAAAATAAGACATAATATCTCTTGTTATCAATTGACAACGGGAGAGGGCCCCCATAAATCACTATTAAATATTTTGCAATGGTCATTGACTATGTAATGGGTATCGGAAAAAAGGTAACTTATGCATTTTATTAGAATAACACGAATTACAAATGGAAGTGGTTCTAGAATGTGAAGAAGCTTTGGAAGAAGACTAACGCAAAATCGTGTTTAAAGTATGACTATTAGGATGGACTAAACACCATTGACACATATGTAGAGGAACGATAATATTGCATTGAGGTGCATGATACCTTTGTCGATGGCCCACTCATATAGTTCATCTCTATTTGTGCAACGTAGAGGCGCTCAGTACTCGAGATCCTTCACAAGATAAGAAAAAGAAAAAGTTCAATGGAGGTGTGGTTATCTGAAGAATGGGAAACATAAATAAGATTATTTTTATATCATAGCAAGCATAAGGTATTGAGAAGCTTAAATTGGCGATTTGATGCACTTATGTTAGTATTATAGGTATGAGATATTGGAATGGTATTTACCATCTCCCATCGCTATCTCCTATGGACTACGGTAGGTGTGCACTCTGTGGCGTTTTGAGCATCGAGAGGCCATATGATGAGTGGCGCAGCCACTATCTTAATAATCCAAGGACCTGTTGATTTGAAAAGCAAGCAACATTGTTTGCACAGGCTTGTAGGTGATTGTGTGATTGGGATGCAGACTTTGGTAGAATGTCTAGGATGCTCCTTATGTGACACTTTCCGAATATTGTCATATCGCTTCTATTGGTTGCCTTTTTCTTTGAATAATAGATTTGGAGCACGCCTTGTTTGGTTGGTGTTGAAATTTGCATTTGGGCCTTTGTTAGATTTTTTTTTTCTTGGGGAGAATGTGTGTTTGTTTATGTGCAATAGCGGCTTAATAGTTGGTGTTGATAGTTGCTTCTTTGCTTCTTCATTCTTTAGGAAAAGTTCGCGATCAAGCAACTTTTTATAAAGTTGAATGAAGATAGGAGAATCTCTTGCATGGACAACAACAGATATTTCACAAAGTTCAGGTCCAAGTCTAGTAAGAATTTTGACAATCAATTCATTATTGGAAACAGGGGAGCTCCCACAGAGTGGAAAGTTCATCACAGAAAGATCAAACTTGATGTAGATAATCAACGGCCCCGGAAGGGTTTCTTTCGAGAGACGATCCAGGTGATCGCGCAAACTAAAAATACTTGTTTGCAATTTGTTGGCATATGCGGTCGCATGAAGCATCCCAAGCGGCCCTTGCGAGTGGATGCAGCAACAGCTATAACGACAGCGTAGGAGGATCAGCCAGGCAAATATGACATTTTGAATTAGTTGATCTTGGCGATACTATGAAATAAATTTAGGATTTTCAACTTCTCAATTATTTTGAGCCCTTGTGCAAGTAGGGGTAGGCGAGAACCATCAAGATGACCCAAAGGTTGTGTCCACACATAAACATAAACACTTGTGCTTTCCAAGGAAAAATTATAGTACTTGATTAATTTGATTGGTAAGCGGGTGGCCAATTAAGGCGAACAATTATTGTGTTGACATACGAATTAGTTACAATGAAGTTGGTGGACATTTTAATGGAAGGGTGGGAGGGCTTATAGAGCGAACAATTAAGCTGTGAGGGTTGGTATATATAGATTACGTGCAACTTCTACAATAAGGACATTTTCTTAGTTACAATTATTGTAGAAGTTGTTATGTTAGCAGTATATATAGATTCTATACAACTTCTACAATAAGGAGATAAACTAAGAAAAGATAAGACTTATCTAAACATAACAACGAGTCTAAATGATAGAATTTACTAAATTTAAGAATATGAATTGATATTATTTGTTATTAGGCCATAAATTTCTCCTTTCACGAAGTTCCTAAGCAAGAAACTATAAGCATAGTTGACAACAAATTTCTTCAAGAATGAAGAATCTTGTTTAGTCACCACCTCTACTTCTCCCAACATATAAAACACTACTTGATCCTTAGATTTTTCCACAAATTGCATCTATTTTTCCATAGAGTCCTTTTTAATGATTTCCGGCCATTAATTATGCATGCGGTGGAGTTTCTCTATATTCAACTTGATCATCACGTGCTTGCAAAGAATACAATGTTCATATCGAATGAACTATGTTAGATATTCCACAAACTGGTTTTCAAAGTCCTTATCATCCACCATATGTTGGTGTGGATATAAAATTATTTTTAATTTTTCCTTTTGCTTTTATCATTATCTCTTATGTGCTCTACATGTCCTTACATTGGCGGTGATCATTCTAATATTGTCTAATCTTTTCAAGCTGTTATCCATCTTGTGATTCGTATTGTAAGCTTATCTTGTGTTAGGATCAATATTCATTCTCATATAAAATCATTGGTCTTATAGCCATTTTAAAAAACTAGTCATCATATTGATGTTTATCCCTCTTATTTCATAATACTAATACTAATACACATTCTAACAAAAGATTTAAAAATACTATTATTGTCGTCTATTTAGACTATCCTTCCATTAACTATAGATGTATTAAAATATTCATCTAATGCATCATTTTCCTAAAATTAAGTGTAACACCTCGGACCCAGAATGAAATATTCTTTGCAAAAGAATAAAGTTGCGGACAGGTGTCGGGGTGACGGGAAAGTGGCGACCCATCACACCTCTAATGAGTGGATTTGGCGGTCGTCAACTAGGCGACGAGCCATCACTTGTACAATCGAGGTCTAGTCCCTTGACTTATGGGTAGTGTGAGAGGTCCCAACGGGCCCAGTCAAATGATGATGACCGAGTCAAGATAACCGTCACTTCGGCGGAAGTTCGAGCAATGCAGTTTATGTCAAGACTCGAACATAGGCTGAGTCGAGGCACGGAACAAGGAGCTCTGAGAGACCTCAAGTAGATCCATGGCATGAACATATCTAACTCAATCAAGTAAGCGAAATACACAACATAATAAACATGGCATAAATCGGCCATAACATAACATTAGAGATATGACACAAGTCGAAGGCTGAATACAATTTATTGTCTAAAATCCTCTAATTGATGAGTTGATGGGACAAGACCTAACTAACTCTCTCTAAGTCTAAAAACTAAAAATACTAAGATAGCTGATAATGAATGGTCCTCGGGAGATGAGGACTGCGCCAATAGAGGCGGATGCTAACTGCGGAAGGCGGCTGGTGACGGTGAGTGCGAGATCGAACCTATATCATAAAATGATACAAATAGAGTATGCGGTCGGTACGCGAAATATCGAGTATGCAGGTAAGTAAGCGCCCAAATAAGTAAAATCATTTAAAACATGCACAATATAAAACATAATCAAGACAAGAATATGAGAGTAGGGCTTACGTACTATTTTCTAAAATCATGATCGAAGCACAGCGAACATCTCTGTGAATCGAATGACCCAAGGTAAAATATAATAATCATAAGTAGCCCGAACATTGGATCAAACTGCTTTAGAACATATATATATATATATATATATGTATGTATGTATGTATATATATATGTGTGCGTGTGTGTGTGTATCATGAATGATAAACATGCATAGCGAAATCATGAGGCGATGGGAGACTAGATCTTAGAAACGACATTACCACGATAGAGCTTACGTGATCTCGACTATCACACTCAAGTGGGTAGAGCCGTTTCTAAAGCCTTGTTGGGGCTAAGGACGATACCATGATATCGATATCAAGCTCAAGGGCCCCTTAGGGGTAGGGAAAGCTCACATAGGAGGTCTAAAATAATGCGATCATACCTACGTTGACGCGTAGTTACGAGGCATAGGGTTGTGACCCTTATCCAATCGGTGCTGAACACTACTCCCAAAAACATGCATATTCTCTCCATCGTTTTCAATGAAGCTAACCATCATCTATTAGCCAGGCGAATATATCATATACACATATAAAATACGAAATCATACATGAGCCTTGACTCAACGATACCTGGCTTGAATATAATTGGGAGTCTTGACTCCAAAATCGTAATATTAGCTAATTCGTATTTATCATAAATCATACTTGAACATATGGGCTTTCCCAATACTTAAATGCTTGAAAATACTTAATTCATGAAAACATTGTCATAGACATGGGTAACTTGAAAACATGCTTTTCATTAAAAATTTCCTCACAGTACTTGAACATTTATCATAATTCTCAACTTTCCTAAACTTCTCGTGGATGGGCATTATAATTTATAAAACTTCAATAAATCATACTTGAACATATGGGCTTTCCCAATACTTAAACATGCTTGAAAATACTTAATTCACTTGAAAACATGATCATAGACATGGGTAACTTGAAAACATGCTTTTCATTAATAATTTCTCATCATACTTGAACATTTATCATAATTCTCAACTTTCCTAAACTTCTCGTGGATGGGCATTATAATTTATAAAACTTCAAAACATGATTTATAATTGAAAACATAATAAAACTTGCCCATGAATCATAAATTCGATAATAGAAACAAACTTAGATCATATCCATAGTAGAAATTTAGGAAATTCATGCATTGGGTTAAAACCTCATACGATCAACATATAGATTTTCATGAATTAGAGAGGGATTGGGCATGATGTGAACAAATTCACCCATTCATAGCCTTACATACCTAGAAGGATCTGATTTTACCACTCCTTGATTGCCCAATAAAGAATAGAAGGAAAACTTGAAGGAATTAAGCTTGATCACCTCTCTCTAGCTCTCTTACTTTGCATGCATGAATAGGAATAGCCTAGAATGAACTTATGCCTCTTAAAACTCATTATTCATAGCTTAAAACGATGTAGTTTAGGCCTTAGGATCATAGAAATGATGGATAATCCCTAATAAATTCACAGAAAATAACTGACTACCATTCCCCACGAGGGACTGGACGAGTCGTTACTAAGGAAATGAGTCATCTTCAGCTGTCGTGAAGTCCACTGCCATTTTTCTTCAAGCGGTCCCCACGAGGGACCTAATGACTCGTTACAGGTGACCACGACTCATGGTCACCACTCGTCACCTCCACTGCCCAAAACCTCAAGATCCTACTCAACTGCTGACCATGACTAACTTGACGAATCGTGGTGCCTGACCACGACTTATGGTAGGGAACACTGCCACTTAACCTTTATCTTTTAATAGCCCTTGACCACGACTGACTCAACGAGTCGTGGGGACTGACCACGACTCTTGGTCATGTCTTTGGGGTCTCAAATCATAATTTTCCAACTTAATCTATGCACCTCAACACGAGTCACTTCATGACTCGTGGTCTACCCCACGGGTCACAAGATGACTCGTTCTGTGACCTGGTAAAGATAATTCTGTTTTCTCCATTTCAACTCCTGAGTCTGATCTTTGGGCTTTTGGAGTATAACAATATCTCCCCCTTGGGAACATTCGTCCTCGAATGTTGAAAATCATACAGAAAAGCAGAGAAACGCAATCATCATACTCAAATACTGTTCATATAAGCTGAAAACTGACGGAATGACTAACCTCGATTTAAACTACATATCTGAATTGAATTCATGAATCATACATACATCCATATACATGAAAGAAACTGGGGCACATGAACTGAACATAAAACTGAATAGAGTTTTGGGGTAAAAACTGATACCTCAAGCTGGAACTGAGCCGGTAGGAAATAAATATGGGTATCTAGCCATCATATCTTCTTCGGCTTCCCACATAGCTTCCTCAACATGCTGATTCCTCCATAAAACTTTAACTGAAGCTACTTCCTTATTTCTTAGCCTTCAAACCTGACGATCCAGTGAACCTCCTCATAACTAAGGTTGTCTTTCACACTTACACTCTCAACCGGAACAACTAGAGCTGGATCCCCCAAACACTTATTTAAGAGTGATACATGGAAAACAAGATGAAAGGAAGCTAATTGTGAGGGCAACTCCAATTCATATGCCATCTTGCCGACCCACTTCACGATCCAGTAGGTGCCAACATAACGACGACTGAGTTTTCCTTTCTTTCCAAACCTCATCACTTCCTTCATGGGAGAAAACTTCAGAAACACCCAATCATCCACTTCGAACTCAAGTTCTCTCCTTCTCACATCAGCATAGGACTTTTGGCGACTTTGAGCTATTTTCAACCTGTTTCGTATGAGCTGAACTTTCTCCATGGCCTCATGGACTGAATATGGTCTTAGCATCACAGCTTCACCGACCTCAAATCAACCAATAGGCGATCTAAATCTCCACCTATAGAGAGCCTTAAATGGAGCCATCTGGATGTTGGAATGATAACTGTTATTACAAGCAAACTCAATAAGAGGAAAATGGTCATCCTAACTACCCTTGAAGTCAATCACACACACTCTCAACATGTTATTGAGAGTCTGAATTGTCCGCTCCTCTTGACCATCTGTGTAACACCCCGAATTTTTCATAGACCAAATTCAGACATTGCATGAAAAACCATAGGAAAACCAGAAAAACTTTATGTCTCAGTCGACCCACACAATGGATTGTTGGTGGAACCAACGGACCGTTATAGAGGGTCGTGGGTTGCAGCAGGTTCCTTCCAGGGAGAAATAATGAGACATAGGAACGAACCGTCCTGTCGTCTGTTTAATCCCAAGTTTAGAGGATTACCGAACCTTTTTCAGAGACAACAAGAGGGGACAACGGTCCATGGTTACTACCAATGAGTCGTTTCTACCACCCGTCATCCAGTTCTAGACCCTAGTAGTGTGGACCACGAGTGGATACAATGACCCATTGGTTCTACCAAGGAGTCATTGTGATGACTCATTGTCCCCATGCCCAGTTTTCCTACCTGTTCTAATAAAAGGTATCAAAGACCCATTCTTCATTCCAACGGACCGTTGTATCCTCCCATGGGACATTATAGTGAAGTCATATTTTGAACTAGAACCAACGAAGGCTTTCAATGGGTCGTGGTATCTACCAATGACCCATTCTGAGATCCGTTGTTCAGGGTCGGGCAATTTTCAGTTCTTTTTGCTAGGGGTATTTTAGTACTTTCCCAGCTTTTTAAACTTGAAACCATGTCGTTTTGGGTTCATATAGGAGGGAATTAAAAGGTTAGAATGACCCTTTCCATTCATTTCTCTCAACTCCCTCAAGAACAGAAGTAAGAACTTCTTTGATAGCACAAAGCAGGAGCAAGGGTTTGATAATCTTCTCAGTTCTTCTCAGGGATTTCACCAGGGCTTCTTCTATAGGTATGTGGGTATTTAGCAAGGAGATTGTTCTCCCCTTGCGTCCCCCAAAACTCTCTCTCTTTCCACTTTAGTCCTAGCCTTGAGATTGCGAATTTGAAGATATTGTTATCGTTGTTTGATTAATTCATGTGGAATACTATCCTATGTTAATTGTAGATATTTTCCACCAGTTTGTAACTAAAATGAGGCTTGTTCCAGCGAATTAGAAATTTAGCCTTGGCTCTTGAAGAGTCAGAAACTAGAATTCTGTTTAAGCATTGAATTCTTGAGAATTTCTTGCATCTATCAGAGTTAGGGACTCCTATAATAATTGTATGTGTTAGAAACGTAGTTACATGTATGTTAGTCAGATTCAATCAGAAAGTATATATACTCTGTATTACTCAGAGTTGTTAGTTCAATTTCAGTCGAAATACTAGAATATCTAGTGTTAGTCAGAAATGTCAGCTGATCAGTTTGATTATGGAATTTCTCGAGGTGACAGTGGTGCCTCTCAGTTATCAGAATCAGACTCAGATTATAGTTTATTGGTCCATTAGGTGGTCATGACATTTCATTTATATACATTTATAGCTCTGACCAGCCCTAAGACCCCAGTTCAGTTTACAGTTTGTTCTTAGACGGTTATGACGCTTCCAGATAAGTAGCTCTGACCAGTCTAGAACCCAGTTTCAGAATCTGGTCTGATAAGAATCTCAGGGTATTTTCAGTTATATACACCTGACTAGTCTTGGGCCCTAGTTTCGAGCTATTAGCCTAGCAGTTCAGTATAGGTAGAGAAATTCCTTCTCGCATAAGTAGTGACCTGCACGAATGGTGTAACGACTGCCCCGCTGTCTCCGACATGGACCCGGTGAAATGCTTTTCCAGTGGGAGTAGGACTTAGCACCAAGCGGGCCGGGGTTCCAGCGTACCCAAGTTCCCAAAACTACATCACCAACATAGATTACAGTATTACTTGGCCTGATTGGCCCCAAAATTTTGTGATCACCAGTTCATGCCTTTATACCCTGGCAAGGTATATTGGGTCCTACCGGTAGGGTTTATATATCGGACTCCATGTCGAGCTCACATGGTTATATGATGGTTATAGACTCTCCCACTAGTTAGTTTAGTACAGTTTCAGAATAAGCAGCTCAGTTTAGTTTCAGCTCGAGCAGCTCAGCTCAGTTTAGTACAATATCTCAGATTCAAAACTTTCAAACTTAAGACATGTCTTTTGACGACCAGACAGGGTCATCTTGACCATCTCAGTTTACTTCAGATTGTTCATTTCAGTTTATCAGTTGGTCATTGCATGTCTTTTCAGTTCAGTCATCTATATATTTATCATTATGCTTCTCTCACTTACTTAGTACATTCAAAGTACTGCCGCATAATTATGTTGTATCATTTCATGATACAACCATAGGTTATCATACCCAGTGTTGTTAGACGATTTCATTCGGATCTCTCTATCAGCAGCAGCAGTGTGAGTCCTCATATTTTGAGGGAGTTATTTCATTCATTTTAGTTTTCTTTATCATTATCAGTTAGACTTAGAGTTAGCTGGGGGCTTGTCCCAACAACTCCTCTATTAGATGGCTTTCAGACACAGACTTGATTTCAAATTCTCAAATATTTTAAATCTTTATGTTCAGTTTTTAATGTTCATAAATGCTATTATATATTATTTCAAAGCTTCCACTATGCATGTTTTACTTAGAATACCAGTGTATGATAGACCAAGGGTTGACTTGGGGTTAATTGTGACTCCAAGTACCATGTTCTGTCCAGGGTGTAGACTCGGGGTGTGACAAACTTTGTATCAGAGCACTAGGTTTAGAGTATCCTCAGAATGTCTGAAAGCCGTATCGAGTAGAGTCCTTTTCATGGGTGTGAAGCGCGCCACACTTATGACAAGGAGGCTGCAAGATGTTATTAGGAAAACTCTCTTTTGTTCATACTCCTTATCATGCGTTAAAGTTTAATTCTAGAAATTCCCTTCTAACTTGTGCTCTATTTCGTTTCAGTGAACCACGCCTCCCTGACGTGGAAATGGAAGAAGGGCCGGTAACGCCAATAGACCTGCCCCACCAGCTCCATCAGCCCCTCAAGACGACACAGTGTCCACTGCAGAGTTCAGAGCAGCTATCCAGCTGCTCGCTCAGATAGTCACCAATCAGGTGAATCAGCAGGTGGTTTTGGTAGCCACAAGTAGGTATGCAACAGTTGTGAGGGTACGGGATTTCACCTAAATGAACCCTCCATTATTTCAGGGATCCAAAGTAAGGGAGTACCCCCAAGAGTTCATGGATTAAATTAGGAAGATTACCCGTATTATGGGTGTTAGCTCTTCTGAAAGTGCTGACCTGGCTGCCTACCAGTTAAAGGGGTAGCTCAGGTCTGGCATGACCAGTGGAAAGAGGGGCGGCCAGTGGGAGCAGGACCAGTGGAGTGGGAAGAATTCCATACAGCTTTCTTGGACTGGTTTTTCCCTCGGGAGCTGAGGCAGGCAACGATGACGGAGTTCATGAATTTGTAACAGGGCAATAGAACTGTGGAGGAGTATGCTCTGGAGTTTACTAGGCTGTCTAAGTACGCTCAAGAGATGGTAGCCGAGCCAAGGGCTCGCATTCTAAAATTTGTAAATGGAGTGTCAAATCTGGTCCTCAAAGAGTGTAGGACGGCGATATTGATTAAGGATATGGACCTCTCCAGCTTGATTATTTATGCCCAGCAAATTGAGGCTTAAAAGCTGAAGGATATGGAACGTAAGAACAAACGGGTAAAGACTGGCCAGTCAGATTACAACCATCAGAGGTCTAGCGGTAGTAGCCGCCCACAACAGTAGTAGCAACAACAGCAGCAAAGAGCCCCAGCACCCAGTTCAACTAGTGCCCCAACCTTTTGGTCCCGCCAGGATCGGAGGGGTAGATCATCTGGCACTCAGTCTCAGACTCACAATACTGGGAACAGGTATCCAGCTTGCCCCAAGTTTGGAAGAAATCACCCAGGAGAATTCCTTCAGGGATGAGAGGGCTATTTTGGGTATGGACAGCTTGGGCACAGGCTTAGGGAGTGCCCGTCAGCAGGGCGAGGGAGATCACAATACACCACATCATCAACCCTAGCAGGCCAACTAGCTCAGCAAGCCAACACATCAAGTATAGATGGCGGTCAACGCTAGAATCGTTTCTATACTCTATCTTCCCATCAGGATCAGGAGAGCTCACCTGACGTAGTTACTAGTATGTTATGTCTCTTCCATCTAGACGTGTATGCCCTCCTAGTTCTAGGAGCCATTCTTTCGTTTGTTACTCCCTATATAGAAGTCCAATCAACATCAGTCCAGAGGTCCTCTCAGAACCATTCTCAGTCTCCATCCAGTTAATGAATCAGTTAGAGCCAACCGAGTGTGTAGAAACTGCCCAGTCTTAGTCCTGAATAAAGTTATTCTAGCTGATCTAGTAGAGTTAGACATGGTCAACTTTGACCTTATTCTCAACATGGATCGGCTACACTTCTGCTATGCCTCAGTTGATTGCAGAACTAGAGTTGTCAAGTTCCAGTTTCCAAACGAGCCAGTGTTAGAATGGACGGGCAGCAGTTCAGGTGCCTAAGGGTAGGTTTATTTCCTACCTTAAGGCCCAGAAACTTATTTCCAAGGGATGTATTTATCATCTAGTTCGGATCAAGGATTCCAACTCTGAGACCCCAACTATTCAGTCAGTTTCCATGGTCAGCGAGTTCCTAGATGTTTTTCCTGAGGATCTTCTTGGAGTTCCCCCTGAACGGAAAATAGACTTCGGAATACATCTCCTCCCAAATACTTAGTCCATCTCCATCCATCCTTACAAAATCGCTCCAGCTAAGCTTAAGGAGTTGAAGGGCAGTTAAAAGATCTTCTTGACAAGGGTTTTATCAAGAATAAGCAGAATAAGAAGCTTAGTTCATTTTTAGCTCTAACAGCTCATCTCAGTTTAGTACAGTATCTCAGACTCAGAACTTTCAGACTTAGAGCATGTCTTTGACCACCAGACAGGGTCATCTTGACCATCTCAGTTTACTTCAGATTGTTCAGTTTAGTTTATTAGTTGGTCATTGCATGTCTTTTCAGTTCAGTCATCTATATATTTATCATTATGCTTCTCTCACTTACTCATTACATTCAAAGTACTGACGCATACTTTTATGTTGTGTCGTTTCATGATACAGCCGCAGGTTTGAGAACCCAGTGCAGTTAGCCGATTTCATTCGGATCTCTCTATCAGCAGCAACAGTGTGAGTCCTCATATTCCGAGGGCGTTATTTCATTCATTTAGTTTTCTTTGTCATTATCAGTTAGACTTAGAGTTAGCTGGGGGATTTTCCCAGAACTCCTCTATTAGATGGATTTCAGACACAAACTTGATTTCAGATTCTCAGATATTTTAAATCTCCATGTTTAGTTTTTACTGTTCATAAATGCTATTATGTATTATTTCAAAGCTTCCGCTATGCATGTTTTACTTACAATACCATTGTATGATAGACCAAGGGTTGATTTGGGATTACTTGTGACTCCAAGTACCATTTTCCATCCAGGGTGTAGACTCGGGGCGTGACAATCCGTTTGCGAGTAAAATGCTGTGCTGAGCTTGATTTGAGTACCAAGTCTCTTTTGAAATGACTTCCAAAAATGAGAGGTAAATTGGTACCTCTATTTAATATGATGGACAAGGGTACTCCATGCAACCGAACTATCTCTCGGATGTATAGTTTTGCATAATCCTCTACGGAATCAGTGGTTTTGACCGGTAGAAAATGAGCGGCTTTGGTCAACTTGTCTACAACAACCCAAATGGAGTCATATTGCCGACGAGTGTGAGGCAACCCTGTGATGAAGTCCATATTGATTTCTTCCCATTTCCAAGTAGGAATACTGATATCCTGAAGCACACATCCCGGTCTCTGGTGCTCAACCTTCACTTGCTAACAGTTTGGACACTTAGCTACAAATTCTGCAATGTCTTTCTTCATGCCATTCCACCAATAGACTTTCCGTAAGTCACGGTACATCTTGGTGGCACCTGGATGTATCGAATATCTGGAACTGTGAGCCTCATGCAACATCCGATTTCTCAAATCATCAACGTCCAGGACACACAAGTGACCATATCGAAGCACACCATCTCCTCCTTTGGAGAAGACCTCTACCTTTTGATTCTAGATGACTTCCTTCAACTTTACCAAAATAGAATCCTCGTCTTGTCTAGCTTTTACATTAGTCACCAAGGACGATTCTGATCCATTCTAAATAATAACACCGCCATCAGCTGAATCAACCAAACGAACTCCCAACCTTGCAAGTCGATACACATCCTTCACAAGCTCCTTCCTCCCCTCATTCACATGGGACACACTCTCCATAAAGAGTATACTAAGTGTGTATTCTACTACATTGGCCTTACCCAGATGGTAAAAGACACTCATATGATAATTCTTGAGTAACTACAATTATCGATAATCAATACACATACGAAGAGAATCATCTTTCTTTCGGACAAAGAGAATTGGTGCACCCCATGGGGATTTGCTCGGTCTGATGAACCCCTTATCTAAGAGGTCTTTCAACTGCTCCTTAACTCCTTTAACTTGGCTGGAGCCATTCTATAGGGAGAAGTAGATATAGGCTGTGTATCAGGAAGAAGGTCAATACCAAAATTAATCTCCCGCTCGGGAGGGTTCTCGGTAAATCATCCGGGAAGACTTCTGGATACTCACGTACTACTAGGACTGACTGGATAGTCAGGGTCTCAGACGTATAATCCTTAACCCTAACTAGATGGTATACACAACCTTTGGGGATCATCTTTCTGGCCATAAGGTAGGAAATGAAACGACATACATGCACAGCTGAACTACCCTCATATTCTAGGAATGGCTCACCCGAAAATCTGAACTCTACTGCTCGCGTTCTACAATTAACTGAGGCATAACATGCAAATAGCCAATCCATGTCAAGGATAATATCAAAGTTGGTCATGGCTAACTCTACTAGATATATTGAGCTGACATTCTGAAGGACTGTGACGGGGCAACTCCTATACATCCATCTAGCTACAACTGGATCACCCACTGGAGTAGAGACTGAGAAGGGTTCTGACAAGATTTCGGAACTGACTCCGAAACTACTAGCCATATAAGGTGTCACAAAAGATAAGTTAGCCCTTGGATATAACAAAGCATATACATTAAGATGGAAAACTTGTAACATACCCGTGACTACATCCGGGGAGACCTCCTGCTCCTAGGGAGATGCTACGGCATATAATCTATTTTGGTGCTGACCGCCACCTGTGCTAGTAGATGCCCCCTGCTGGCTGGCGTGCTGGTGGAGCTGCTGAACTGGAAGCTGGGCCTCAGCCCCTATCATGGCCCTGCCTAGCTGCTGGGCAATCTCTGAGCATATTCCCAGGCTTTTCGCACCCAAAACAAGAACCTATACCCGCTAAACACTGACCCGTGTGCCCCCGACCACACCTGCTGCAAACTGGGATACTGGAATCCGCGGGCTGCTTCTCTGTCCCCTAGAGCCTGATGCTCATCCTCTTTGGTCGTGCCTAGGTCTGGATGACGCACTATTCATTGAAGATGTTGGGGCTAAAGATCTCTGGTGGGACTGCTGTCGGTGCTCACCACCTGGCCTCGGCTGAGAGAACTTATGGTTGTCTGTCCTAGCCCTCTTGGCCTCTATCTCCCTCAGATGTTCCGCCTCCATCTGCTGGGAGTATAAAACTATCGTAGGGAAATCCATATCCTGATGGAGCACGACAGTTTTACAATCCTTGTCAAGATAGTCCTCTACCCCATGAACAAACCTGCTCACTCGTGCCCTTTGATCAACCACTAGCTCTGGGGCGTACTTTGACAGACGAGTGAACTCTAGGGAATATTCCTACACCGACATCCTTCCCTGTTTTAGATTCACGAACTTGGCCACCTTCAGCTCCCTCATATCACGAGGGAAGAACTGATCTAGAAAAGCGATGTGAAACTCCTCCCAACTACTGGTGGTTTATTTCACGCCAGAAATGTTTTGTAAGTAGAGAGATTGATAAAGTCAGCAATACAAGTTAGGAAACCATAATGATTATCAAAAATGGCAAAGAAAATGAGTTTTAGAGACATGAGACACAAGTAGAGCAATCTTTAATATTACATTATGGGAATTCTAACAGTAATATAACAAATAAAAAGAAAGTGATGAATAACTCACTATCTATTATTGAAATTCCTATAGTGATGCAAACAGATAAGACTCAACTATCACTAGTAAAGATGAATTCACTATATAAGGTGCTACATAATAGTCTCCTATACCACTGAGGAGGTTCTAGATGCAGAATTCAATGGATAAGGAAGATAGTGATACAAAATAGATCATAAATCAAGTATCTAAAGAAGCAGACTTGTCTTCGAGGGCTATTAAAGCTACCAAAAAAGGGAGACAATAATACAACACATAAGGAAATCAACCAACCAGAATTCTATCAAAGAGGGAAGAGGGGGCACTAAATCCATATCCTAATGATTATAAAATCCTTTATTTGAAATATTAAGGTTAGTGAAGACTCAAAAAGCCTTTGAGAGGGTCCAAATGTTGCATAAACATCACATATTTGCATTTGTTGCATTATTGAAGCTTTTTTTGAAATGCTACATATATCAATAAATACATGAGGAGATTAGGTATGCCACTATCCAAGGCTAATTGTAATGGTAAAATATGATATTACCCCAATAAGAGGTAGAGGTTATTGTGGACACTGCCCAAAAAGTCACTCAGAAGCTCCTTAACCAATAGCTGGATAAAACCTTCTACATTACATCTATGTATGCCAAATGTGATGCTATACAGAGGTTAACTTTATGGGAATATATTTATCAATTGGAACAATATTGACAAATCATAAATTATTGGAGGTGATTTCAGTATGGTTTTTAATGAGGAAAAAAAGATCGGGGGTCTACTAGTACTGACTGCTGACTATAAGGACTTTGCTTGATGTATTAAATCATATGATCTGAAAGAAGTTAGATATAAAGGTAATCTATTCACTTGGTAGAATAGAAGGGCTGTAGATGATTGTATCTTTGAAAAACTAGATAGGGTTCTATAGAAAAAGAGATATAGAGTTGGCTAACCCACTTAGAGGTTGAATACCTTTCTAGATTAGGTTCTGACCATGCCCCAATGTTCTTCACATGTGAAGAACGCTCTGATCCTTTTAAAGAACCTTTTAAGTTTCTCAAATTCTAGACAGAACATGAATCATTTATGGAGGCGGTTACTCAAAACTAGATTGCTACAACCTATGATAATCCTTTCATTGAGTCAAATAAAAATTGAAGAACTTAAAGACTGTATTAACTGCATGGAGTAAGAAAGTTTATAGGGATATATTTAAATAATTGATCATCAGAGAAGACATTGTTAACATAAAAAATCTAGTTGAGGAAGAACCAACTGGGATAAATAAAATGGTAATGTAGAGGGCACATGCAGAATTTAAAAGATATCTACATTTTCAAGAAGAATACTAGAAGAAAAAGGTAGGATTTGACTAATTTAAGTAGGGTGATAGAAATATAAGGTTCTTTTATAGTCTAATAAAAGGCAAAAGAAACAGACTGCTATTTAGGAAGATTCAGGATAATCAGGGTGATTGGTTGAAAGAGGAGGACCAAATAGCCTCTAAAGAAATTAGATATTATCAAAAGTTTTTTTACCCAGAAGAGATATGCCACTAATTTTTCATTATTGAGATATATCGCAGATGTGCTAATAGAGGAGGAGAACACAACTTTTATGTTCAAGTTCTGGTATTGGAAGAGGTTAAAAGGGCAAGTTTTAATTTGAAAATGGGAACAGTATAAGTGGGCAGATAGTTTTATAAGAAGTTTCTACCAATTTTGTTGGGACATAGTAGAAAAAGACATAGTGAGGTTAATACAAGCTTTCTTTTCTAGTCATACTCCTACCAAATCAATCACCCACACTAACTTGGTACTCATACCTAAGAAGAATAAGGTACACACCTTTTCTAACATCAGACCAATAAGTCGAGTAATTTCATTAACAATGTTATGCCTAGAGTTGTACATGATAGATTGGAAGCTGTGTTACCTTAAGTCATTTCTTCTAACTAATCAAGATTTGTGAAGGGGAGAAACATTATTGAAAATACTTTTTTAACTCAGGAGATCATTATAGATATTAGAAAGAGAGGTAAATAATCTTAGTTGACAGATGCTCTATGATTTGAAGTGCATATTTTGTGATAATTACTCTACTTTTATGTATTGTCGCTCCATGAAGAGTTATTTTCCTAAGAGGGAACTATTTTGAAAGCAATCTTCTTATTTGAGAAAGATATTTGCCTACAAGTGTTGTTTTGAAAGTAATATTCTTAATTGAGAGAGATAGTGACCTATGAGCACTATATTGAAAGTAATCTACTTATTTAAGAAAGATATTTGACCAAGGGTACTGTTGGAAGCAACATGTCTATTCCCAATTCATTTGTACATTTTTATTATTATGATCATGCATAGTTACTTATTTGTCATAGATCATAAATATGATAAGATGGATATAACAGGGTGATAAAAATCTGAGGTTGATTTCGGATATTTGATATTGTTGAGGAACTGAAGCCTTTTTTGGGTAAAGTTGAGGTCTTTTTTTGGCTAATATCGAGGTCTTTTTTGAATATGCCCAAGGTCATTTCCAGATGGGTGTGGACCTCACCTGTCTTACATGAGTTTCAACTCGCAATATGCCATTGTTGAGCGGATGTATATCGATAGAGTCATTCACCATTTTATAGCATTGCATTGCATATAATTACTTGCTTTTCTTCGTATTCATTGGTTATATGTCTTTATTCGTACTTTTCATTTACTTATCGAATGATTCTGATAAGCTATTTATACTGTATTACTGGATTATTAGACCATACTGTCAAATTGGAAAGGGTTTTAGGATTTTTTTACAATATATTTGTTAATTCTTGTTATCTCCTATGTTCAACCCAGAAATAAAAATAATAATAAAGAATAAAAATTCGTGACCACATAATTCACTACGTGTCCTTAAAAAATTTAATCCCCTCAGTGTACTCAAGATTTAGGATTACTTTCTTCCAGGATAAAATAGATATACTTGTTAACAGCATAGCAGTACCTCAAACTCCAAAAACTTTGTCGAGCTCGAAGAGCAACAATAAATCACACAAGAGAGTCGATTTTTCTTTTGAAAACAAAATGTAGAGACAATTTTGAGGAGACAAAAAATTTAGAATTTGATATTTTTCTTTTTCTGAAATATTAGGAAATACCTCTAAATTTATAGGCAATGAAGGGGTGAGATGGAAAGGTGCAATCTAAAAGGTGCCTTTTTGGTGCAATCCAAAATGTATTTTTTCTCATTTTTTATTTATATCTTAAAACCCCAACAATCTCTCACATGAATAGGGAATGACTATGTGATAACAATATGCATNCTCACATGAATAGGGAATGACTATGTGATAACAATATGCATGAAAAAACTGTGTGATTCAAAAGTAAGAATTAATTGCATCTTGATAAGTGGATTTTCCTTTGAACTTTTTATAGTGAACAATATCAAATATACTCAATCAATAGGTAGATCTGATATGTTTAAACCTTCGATGTTTGATATATACCTAGACAATATAATTCATACAATTAATTTTTTAACCGTCTTTGGTTCTCACTATTTTGTTCATTTCAGCCATGAACACTGCCTGGTTTTGATAAGTGCGTAGAGAATTGGCCTTACAAAATTCTCCTTGAAGCGGCTTACACTTCACACTTATATAAGTGATTCCCAAATGTGTTATCCCGTAGATATACCATTTGACATACCCTTTAAACTTAAAATCATTTTAAAAAACCTTAACATTTTATCCTTATTACTGAACATTGTCTCATCACAAGAATGGACCAAAAATTATTTTGACAATGTTGAACCATCATCAATGGCATTTTTTGATCTCCTTGAACCTAGTTCTTGAGATCTCCAATCTTCTAGGTAAAATTACCGTCGCGGTGACTTGTCCTCAGTCATAGTCTCATTTCTTTTGATGATCTTTCAACCACCTCTCTAGTTAGGCCTTTTGTAAGTGGATTCGACACATTATATCTTGACTTTATGTAGTCAATTGTGAAAATTTTACTAGAGAGTAGTTGTCTAATGATATTATATTTTTCTCGTAAATGACGAGACTTTCCATTTTATAACTGTCACGCCCCGAGTCTATACCCTGGATGAGACACGGTACTTGGAGTCACAAGTAACCCCATGTCAACCCATGGTCAATCATAAAACTGGCATTCTGAGTAAATACATAGCGAAAATTTTAAAATAATAAAATAAAACATTTATGAAAAAGAACTAAATCATAAAGTTTTATACAACTGAAAACAAACTGAAAATCTAAAACTCTGTCTGTGTTTGAAAGCCATCTATTTGATGAGTTTCTAGGATAAGCCCCAAGCTAACTCTAAATCTAACTGAAAGAAATATAACAAAAAAGAAATAATCCTCGTTCTCGAAAGATGAGGACTCACCAATGATGCAACTGAAAATTTCTGAGCGAGATCTGCTAATGGTGCTGAGACTGAGAACCTTCAGCTGTATTATAAAACGATACAACATAAAAGTTATGCGTCAGTACTTGAATATACTGAGTAAGTAGGAGAAACCATAACACGATGAATAAAATAATTGAATTATAAAGATATGCAATGACCAACTGAAATGCTGAAACTGAACTATACTGAAATGACCCTGTCTGATGGTCAAAGACATGCCCAAAATCCGTGATACTAATATGAAATATTATATTAAACTGATTTGAACTGAGTACTCTGAAACTGCTCTAACTGAGTTGATCTGAGACTGAACTGAACTGACTAATGGGCGATTCTATAACTGACATATAACCACATGAGCTAGGTGTGGAGTCTGATGTATACACCCCATTGTTAGGACCCAATATACCTTTCCAGAGTATAAAGGAATGAACTGAGTGATCACAGGTTTGGGTCCATGAGGCCAAAAAAAGTAAAACCTACGGTGGCAATGTAGTTCTGGGAACCTGATGCGCTGAAACCCCGGTCCGCTCGGTGCTAAGTCCTACTCCTACTGGATAGTCCTAGACTGACTACTAAGCTGATAGCTCAAAATTGGGGCCCAAGACTAAGTAAGGAATACCTATCTGGAAGTACCATGAGAGTCTTATCGAACCGGATTCTGTAACTGGTGTTCTAAGACTGGTCATAGCTGCTTATCTGGAAGCGTCGTAACCGTCTAACGAACAAATTGTAATATGAAATCGGGATCCTAAGGATGGTCAGAGCTGCTTATCTGAAAGTGTCATGACTGCCTAAAGAACCACTAAAAATCTGATACTGAGTCTAATTCTGATAACTGGGAGGCATCACTGACACCTCAAGAATTAATTGTGGTCAAACTAATCAACACATTTCTAGACAATACTGAGTAAGCTAAAAATCTTACTGAGACTAGAATAACATGAATCTAACTGAGTTTTCAACATAAACTAACAATATGTGCATCCCAAAACTTATCGAACCAAGTTACAGGGAAAACTAGTCCAATCCGCAAGGTTACTGAGTTGAGACTTAGGGCTAAATTATTTCACAGGATACAATTCTCACAAATTTCTAGAATTAGGGAATGATAAAGCAATTAAAATCATGAAAAATATACTACTTTAAATTTTAAGGATATAAGTCTGACAATCTTCTACATTTCAAATCCACAGGACTAAACCGAAAGAGAAAAATAGTGAAGATATTAGGGACACAAGGGAAGAACTATTTCGTTGCTGAACCCACATACCTATCTTAGAAATCCCTGAAGAGGAAACCTAGATCTTTCTTGAGAGAAGAACTACGATCGTTCTTTCTGAGAGTTAACATGGGGAATGAGGGCAAAAATCGTTCAATCCCCCTAAAATCTCTAAAATAATGCTTAAAACAATGTATTTTAGAGTGTAGGAGTTTTGGAAATTATATAAAACACCCTAGGAAATTCGTAGGAAAAAGGAACCTGCCAGTCGCCATGAGGCACCCCACAGGTCGTGAGGTCAGGGACGACTTGTGGTGCTATGTCGTGATGTGCACTGGAAATTTTCTTCAAATTCAACATCCTTCCAATGACTAACTTCACGAGTCGTCTGCAGACCTAACGACTCGTGATGTCTCTCGTTGCCACTGAACCAAGATTCCTCTTCATGGGTCACAACGGGGGACATAATGAGTCTTTAGTGGTGACCATGACTCGTGGTCACCTCTCGTCCTCTACACTGCCAGAAATAACCGGGGGGTCACCATAGGCGACATGAGGACCCGTTAAGTGCACTGTCCCAAGCTTCCTCTTCCTTCAACCATCCCTGACCATGATTCACATGATGACTCTTGGTGTTGACCACGACTCGTGGTCACACCGATGGTCACTCAAATTCCTAAATTTTCAACCAAGTCTGAACCCTTCCCCACGAGTCACTCCACGACTCATGGCCTACCCCAGGGGTCACAGGATGACTCGTTCTGTGACCTGGTGCAGAAAATCCTATTTTCTCTATTTCAACTCCCTGGTCTGGTCTTAGGGTTTCTGGGGCATTACAATATCTCCCCGTTGGGAACATTCATCCTTAAATATTGGAAAACACACAGAAAAGCAGAGAAATGCAATCACCATATTTAAATACTGAACATATAGCTGAAAACTAACGGAATGACTGCCTCCGAACTGAACTAAGTGACTGAACTAAATTTATGAGTCAAACATACGTATATTAACATGAAAGAAACTAGGGCACATGAACTGAACATGAAACTGAATAGAGTTTTAGGGAGAAAATTGATACCTTAAGCTGAAGTTGAGCCGCAAGGGAATAAATGTGGTTATCTAGCCATCATATCTGCTTCGGCTTCCCAAGTAGCTCCTTCAACATGCTGATTTCTCCACAGGACCTTGACTAAAGCTACTTATTTGTTACAAAGCTTATGAACCCGATGGTCAAGGATCTGAACTTGGACCTCTTCATAAGAGAGACTATCTTTCACTCCGACACTGTCTAGTGGCACCACTAAAGTTGGATCACTGATGCACTTCTTCAATAGTGATACATGGAACACAGGGTGCACGGATGATAACTCTGAAGGTAATTCCAGCTCATAGGCTACTTTTCCAATTCGCCTTAGAAAAGTTGGATCACTGATGCACTTCTTCAATAGTGATACATGGAACACAGGGTGCACGAATGATAACTCTGAATGTAATTCCAGCTCATAGGCTACTTTTCCAATTCGCCTTAGAATTTTGTAGGGTCCCACATATCTCGGACTGAGTTTTCCTTTCTTCTCAAATCTCAGCACCCCTTTCATGGGTGAGATTTTTAGATAAACCCAGTCATCCACTGCAAACTCTAATTCTCTTCTCCTCACATCAGCATAAGATTTCTGATGACTTTGTGCTGTTTTCAACCTCTCTTTGATAAGTTGTACCTTCTGCATAGCCACATGAACTGAGTATGGCTCGATTAGAGTAGCTTCACCAACATCAAACCACTCAATAGGAGATCTACACCTCCTACCATACAATACCTTGAACGAGGTAATCTGGATACTGGAGCGGTCTACACAAACTCGATGAGAGGTAGATGATCATCCCAACTGCCCTTGAAATCAATCACACACGCTCTCAGTATATCTTCTAAAGTTTGTATAGTCCACTCAGCTTATCCATCTATTTGCGGGTGAAAAGCTGTGCTGAGCTTGACCTGGGTACTGACTCCCTTCTGAAAAGACTTCCAGAAATGAGAGGTGAACTTTGTACCTCTATCTGAGATAATGGATAAGGGCACCCCATGTAAGCTGATCAACTCTCAGATATAAAGCCTGGCATAATCCTTAGCTGAATCTGTAGTTTTAACTGGGAGAAAATATGCTGACTTAGTCATCCGGTATACTATCACCCAGATTGAGTCATGCTGCCGACGAGTCCGAGGTAGACCTGTAATAAAATCCATATTTACTTCTTCCCACTTCCATATGGGTATGCTGATATCCTAAGTCATACCTCCCGATCTCTGGTGTTCTACTTTGACCTGCTGGCAGTCCGACACTTAGCTACAAATTCTGCAATGTCTCTCTTCATGACGTTCTACCAGTAAATATCACGTAAATAATGGTACATCTTAGTAGCACCTGGATGGATGGAATATCTCGAACTGTGTGCTTCAGTCAGTATCTGTTGTCTCAAATCACCCACATTCGATATGCACAACTTACCCTGGTAACGTAGTACACCATCTCCCCCTTGGGAGAAAGCCTCCACTTCTTTTCTGAGAACCGCCTCCTTCAGCTTAAGCAGTATGGGATCTTCATCCTGCCTTAAATTAACTTCAACTACCAACGAGGAATCTGATCCACTCTGCACAACTACTCCGCCCTCAGCTGTATCAACCAACTGCACTCCCAACCAAGCTAACCTGTGGATATCCTTTGGTAGTTCCTTTTTCCCTCTTCAACATGATCCACGCTCCCCATAGACATCCTTCTTAGGGCATCAACCACCACATTGGCTTTGCCCAGGTGATACAGCACACTTATGTCATAGTCCTTTAGTATCTCCAACCACCTTCTCTAACGAAGATTTAGATCTTTCAAACTGAACACATACTAAAGGCTTTTGTGAGCCCCGTAAAGGTAGTGCATCCATATTTTCAACACAAACACCACCGCTGCCAACTCCAGGTCATGAGTCAGATAGTTCTTCTCATGAGCCTTGACATGTCTGGAGGTGTAAGTTATCACCTTACCCCGCTGCATCAACATACAACCAAGTCCAACTCTGGAAGCATCACAATACATCACGAACCCATCTGTTCCTTCTGGTAGGGTCAAAATTGGGGAGGTAGTGAGTCGAGTCTTCAACTCCTAGAAATTCTTCTCACACGCACCTGACTACTGAAATTTCACCTTTTTCTGAGTCAACCTAGTCAGAGGGTATGCAATAGAGGAGAAACCTTCCACAAAGCGTCAGTAATAACCGGCTAGACCTAAGAAACTTCTGATTTTAGTTGGGGAAGTAGGTCTTGGCCAGTCTTTTACTGCTGCTATCTTTTGAGGATCGACCTGAGTACCCTTACCCGAGACCACGTCACCAAGGAAAGTCACAAACTTCAACCATAATTCACATTTGTTGAACTTAGCGAACAACTAGAGGTCTCTGAGCGTCCGAAGCACTATCCTCAGGTGGTTAGCATGTTCATCCTCAGTTCTGGAGTATACCAGAATGTCATCAATGAATACAATGATGAACATGTCCAGATACTGCTTGAAGACTCTCTTCATTAGGTTGATGAAAGTTGCGGGGGCATTAGTTAGTCTGAAGGACATAACCACAAACTCGTAGTGACTATATCGAGTTCTGAAAGCTAATTTAGTATGTCAGATTCTCTGACCCTTAGCTGATGATATCCCGATGTCACGCTCCGAGACTACACCTTAGACGTAACATGGTACTTGAAGTCAAAAGTGACCCCAAGTCAACCCCTGGTCTATCATCCACTGGTATTCTAAGTAAAACATGCATAGCGGAATTTTGAAATAATAACATAAAAACATTTTTATGAAATTTAAGATAAAACATAAGACAATGAAATCTGAACATCTGTAGTCTAAAAGCCGTCTAACTGATGAGTTACTGGTACAAGCCCCTAGCTAACTCTAAGTCTAAATAAAAAATGTAATCTAACTGTAAGAAAATGAACTAAGGCCCTCGAATGTGAGGACTCACACTTCAACTGTGGCTGAGAATATGTGTCGTGGTGGCTAACGTTGCTGAGTCTGGGAAACTGCAGTTGTATCATGAAATTATACAACATAAACGTATATGTCAGTACTTTGAATGTACTGAGTAAGGGGGAGAAAACGTAACTGAATATAATCTCTGAACTGATACGACATGCAATGACCAACTAATTATCTGAATTGAAATAATCTAAAGTAAATGGCCAAAATAACCCTGTCCGGTGGTCAAGGATATGCCCTAAATCTAAAAGTTCTGAGTATGAGATACTATGCTGAACTGAGTTAAACTGATAGATCTGAAACTGAATTGAGATTTCTTATTCTGAAGTTGGGCTGGACTGACTAGTGGGAGAGTCTGTAACCGACATATAACCACGTGAGCTAGACGTGGATTCTGATGTATACACCCTATCGGTAGGACCCAATATACCTTTCCAAGGTATAAAGGCATGAACTGGGTGATCATAAAAGTATAGGGCCAATCAGGCCGAGTAATACTGTAACTTATGTTGGCAACATAGTTCTGGAAACATGGGTGCGTTGGGACCCCGGCCCGCTCGGTGCTAAGTCCTACTCCCACTGGAAAAACTATACTAAACTACTAGGTTGATAGCTTGAAACTGGGATCCAAGACTAGTCAGGGTCATATAACTGCAAGTACCCTGAGAGTCTTATCGGAACAGATTCTAAAACTTGGTTCTAGACTTGTTAGAGCTACTTATCTGAAAGCGTCGTAACCATCTAAGAACAATTTGTAAACTGCACTGGGGTCCTGGGGTCCTAGGGCTGGTCAGAGTTATATATCTAAAATTTCATGACTGCTTAATGGACCAATATACTAGATTTTGAGTATGATTCTGATAACTGGAGGCACCACTGACACCTCAGGAAATGGCTGAAGCCAAAATGATTAGTTGACACTTTCTGTATAGTTCTGAAGAGGTTCTATTTTCTAACTGAACTAAACTACTAAGCAGCTAATAGGGAACTCAAATCATTCCAACAAACAGGAAATTTCATAATATAGCGAAATTTCAAGAATTAAAGGAATCTCATCCAACAGGGCTAAAATCATTCTCGTCAATGGAATAATTGCTCAAAATATATATTTAATAAGAATTACTAGGAATTTCAGCCCAAAACATACTTTACAAACTAGACGGAATTTAATATGCAACAATCTTTACTTAAGAATTTAGGGCTGTAAATCACTTTGGCAAGAACAACAACAATTTACTTAGGAACTGATGAAGATCATATGAATAATAAACATGGACATTAA
>JACEIK010002035.1:164437-174733 GCA_018107945.1 Datura stramonium | reverse complement strand
AGAGAAGGACAGTTCCCTTGTTGAATTCCCACATACCTGGGTAAGAATTCCCAAAGAAGAAGAAGACCTAAATTACTGCGATGAAGGAAAAATCCTAAGCCTTCTTGAGAGAACTTTTGATAAGTTTTTTCCTGAGAGTAAACATGAGAATGAGGGGAGGAACCATCCAAACCCTCTAGTAAGTCTGAATTTATGTCCAAAATGACGTAGCTTAAAGATTAGGGAAATAGGAAGTTACTAAATAGTCCTTAGAAAAGTGCTGGGAAAAACTGCCAGGTGACCCTAACGGGTGACCTAACGAGTCGTGGTGACTGACCACGACGTCACACCCGTTGAGTACACTGCCCAGATTCCCTTGTAGGTTACCACGAGGGACCTTATGAGTCGTGGTCACTGACCACGACTCGTGGTCACTGACCACGACTCGTGGTCACCAGTTGTGGACCTCACTGCCTCACTTCTGAAGTTCTATACTAGGTTTGACCACGAGTCACCTAACGAGTCATTGCCACTGATGATGACTCGTGGTGACACTCATTAGGTGCACTGCCTAATAACTGATTAGGGCTAATAACGGGGGACATGACGAGTCGTTACAGGTGACCATGACTCGTGGTCACCATCCGTCAAGTACACTGCTTCCCACTTCACACTTCCACTTCCTCCTTCCCATGACCGACCTAACGAGTCGTTAGGTCTCATAACGACTCGTCAGGTGGGTTGTCCTGAGACATTTTCTGCATATTTTCTGGATTTTCTTATTTAAGCCCCAGATCTAGTCTTTGAGTTTCCGGGGCATTACACCCGACCTGAGATCTATCTTGGAGAAACAATTGGCTCCCTGAAGCTGATCGAACAAGTCGTCTATCCTAGGTAGGGGATACCTGTTCTTGACTGTGACCTTGTTCAACTGACGGTAATCGATGCATATTTTGAGGGTACCGTCTTTCTTTCGAACGAATAGTATTGGAGCACCCCAGGGAGAGATGTGTGGTCTAATAAAACCTTTATCAAGAAGGTCCTTTAGCTGCTCCTTCAACTGCTTAAGCTCAGCTGGAGCCATTATGTAAGGAGGGATGGGGATGGGCTAAGTGTCTAGAAGAAGGTCTATGCCGAAGTGTATTTCTTGCTCAGGAGAGACTCCATGAAGATATTTGGGAAACACATTAGGGAATTCGTTGACAACTGGAACTGATTGGATAGTTAGGGTCTCAAATTTGAAATCTTTGACTCGAACTAGATTATAAATACACCCTTTGGAAATAAGCTTTCTGGCCTTAAGGTAGGAAATAAACCAACCCTTAGGTGCTGAACTACTGCCCGTCCACTATAAAGTTGGCTCATTAAGGAACTAAAACTTGACGACTCTAGTTCTGCAGTCGACTGAGGCATAACCAGAGTGCAACCAATCCATGCCAAGAATGAGGTCAAAGTCAACCATGTCTAACTCTACAAGATCAGGTGGAATGACCTTATTCAAGATTGAGACTGGGCAGTTTCTATACACCCGGCTGACTCTAACTGACTCTCCAACTGGGGTGGATACTGAGAATGGTTCTGAGAGGACTTTTGGACTGATATCAAACTGGACAGCTACATAGGGAGTCACGAACGAAAGTGTGGCTCCTGAATCTAGTAGGGCATACACGTCTAGATGAAAAAGGAGTAACATACCTGTGACCATGTCAAGTGAGCTCTCTTGATCCTGAAGAGAGGACAAGGCATAAAAATGATTTTGTCGTTGGCCGCCATCCGCACCTGAAGTGTTAGCCTTCTGAGCTGGTTGGCCTGCTGGAGCTGCTGAAGCGGTGGATTATGATCTTCCCCGTCTTGTTGATGGGCATTTTTCGAGCCTATGACCAAGCTGTCCAAACCCAAAACAACCCTCTTGGCCCTAAAGTCATTCTCCTGATGATTCTTTCTACACTTAAGGCAAGTTGGGTAGCTGTAGCGGTATTTGGTGCTATGACTCTAGGATTGTGAGACAGATGCTCCACCCCTCCGATCCTTATGGGGATGGAAAGTAAGGGAACTAGCTGAAGTGGGTTCTGGAGCCCTCTGCTTCTATGGGCGACTACTACCGCCAGATCTCTGGTGGCCATAATCTGACTGGCCAACCTTGCCCGCTTGTTTTCCCCTACTCCAAGTCTTTTAATATTTCTACCTCAGTTTGTTGGGCATGAACTGTAAGGCTGGAGAGATCATTATCCTTAATAAGCATTGTCGTCCTGCACTCCTTGAGGATCAAATCCGATACTCCATTAACAAACTTCAGCATATGAGCCCTTGGCTCAGCTACCATCTCTGGAGCACACTTAGACAGCCTTGTGAACTCCAGTGCATACTCTTCCACCGTCTAGTTTCCCTGTTTCAAATTCATGAATTTAGCCACTTAAGCCTCTCTGAGCTCCCAGGGGAAGAATCTGTCTAGGAAGAATGTAGTGAACTCTTCCCATTCCACCAGTTCTGCTCCCGCTAGTCTCTCCTCCTTCCATTATTCGTATCATATCTGGGCTACCCCTTTTAGCTGGTAGGCATCCAGGTCGGCACTCTCCGAGGAGCTAACACCCATAATTCAGGTGATCTTCCTGATCTCATCCATGAACTCCTGTGGGTCCTTTCCCACCTTCGATTCATGGAAAGTTTAAGGGTTCATCTTGATGAAGTCCCAAACTCGGGAAGCTGTTGTGGACACATTATTATTGACCGGAACCACCTTCTAGTTCACCTGATTAGTGACTGTCTATGCGAGCAGCTGGATAGCCGCTCTAAACTCTACGGAGGACACTGGATCATCCTGAGGGGCTGCTGGAACTAGTGGGGCAGGTCGGTGAGCGTTGTAGGCCCTTCTCCCATTACCACATCATGGAGGCATGATTTTCACTAAAATGAAATAGAGCACGAGTTAGTAGAATGTTTATGGGATTAAAATTCAATGCATGATAAAGAGTATAAACAAAAGAGAGTTTTTTCCTAATAGTGTCTCGTAGCCTCCCCATCATAAATGTGGTGCGCTTCACACCCATGAAAAGGACTCTACTCGATGTGACTTTTAGATTCCTAGGATACTCTAAACCTAGTACTCTGATATCAAGTTTGTCAGGCCTCGAGTCTATACCCTAGACGAGACACGGTACTTGGAGTCACAAGTAACCCCAAGTCAACCCATGGTCTATCATAATACTGGCATTTTGAGTAAATATATAATAGAAGCTTTAAAATAATAAAATAAAACATTTATGAAAAAGAACTAAATCATAAAGTTTTATACAACTAAAAACAAACTAAAAATCTGAAACTCTGTTTGTGTCTGAAAGCCTTTTATTTGATGAGTTGTTGGGACAAGCCCCCAGCTAACTCTAAGTCTAACTGAAAGAAATATTAAAAAAAAATAATCCTCGTCCTTGAAAGATGAGGACTCACCAATGATGCAGCTGAAAACTTCTGAGCAAGATCTGCTAACGGTGCTGAGACTGAGAACCTTCAGTTGTATCATAAAATGATACAACATAAAAGGTATGTGTCAGTAATTTAAATATACTACGTAAGTAGGAGAAACCATAACACTATGAATAAAATAACTGATCTAGAAAGGCATGCAATGACCAACTGAAATGCTGAAATAGAATAAACTGAACTATACTGAGGTGGTCAAAATGACCTAGTCTGATGGTCAAAGACATGCCCAAAATTTGAGATACTAATCTGAAATACTGTATTGAACTGATCTGAACTAAGTAGTCTGAAATTTTTCTAACTTAGCTAATCTGAGACTAAACTAAATTGACTAGTGGGAGAGTCTACAACCGACATATAACCACGTGAGATAAGCGTGGAGTCCGATGCATACACCCCATCGGTAGGATCCAATATACCTTGCCAGGGTATGAAGGCACGAACTGAGTGATCACAGGTCTTGGGCCATGAGGCCAATAAAAATAAAACATACGGTGGCAAAGTAGTTCTAGGAATCTAGGTGCACTAGAACTCCGGTCCGTTTGGTGCTAAGTCCTACTCCCATTGGATAGTCCTAGACTGACTACTAAGCTGATAGCTCAAAATTGAGGCCCAAGACTAAGTTAGGAATACCTATCTGGAAGTACCCTGAGAGCCTTGTCGGATCGGATTTTGTAACTGGTGTTCTAAGACTGGTCAGAGCTTCTTATTTGAAAGCATCGTACCCGTCTAAAGAACAAACTGTAATATGAAATTGGGGTCCTAAGGCTGGTTAGAGATTCTTATCTGAAAGTGTCATGACCGCCTAAAGAACTACTGAAAATCTGATACTGAGTCTAATTCTGATAACTAGGAGGCATCACTGATACCGCAAGAATTAACTGTGGTCAAACTGATCAGCTCATATTTCTGGACAATACTGAGTAAGCTAAAAATTTGAAATAGATTAGACTAATATGAATCTGACTTAGTTTTCAACATAAACTAACAATATGTGCATCCAAAAACTGATAGAACCAAGCTATAGGGAAAACTAGTTCAACCGGCAAGATTCCAATTTCTACTGAGCTGAAACTTAGGGCTAAATTATTCCACAGGATACAATTCTAACACATTTCTAGAATTAGGGAATAATAAAGCAATTAAAATCACGAGAAATATACTACTCAAAATTTTAAGGATATAAGTCTGACAATCTTATACATTTTGAATCCACAGGGCTAAAATGAAAGAGGAAAATACTGTCTAAAGAAGCTGACATAGAAGCAGTAAATGTTCCAATAGAGATAAGATTCACGTATCAAAAGATGGTTAATCAATGTCACACAATCTCGGTGAAATAAATATGTGCTAAATTGAAGTGTTGGAGTTCTACTACAATACTAAAGAAGCAAAGAGTTTGACTCGAAGAAGGAGTCTCACTTGAAGTAGAACTCTAAGTCAAGAAGAGTTTGATTTGATGGGAAATTCTAAGTGAAGAACAACTCTCTGAAGAGTTGTACATGTGCTGATTTGTAAGAGTTTAAGTTTGATTAAAACACAAAGGAAGCCAAGAGATACACTTGAAGAAGGACTCATACTTGGAGTAGACTTCTAAGGCGAGCAAAGGTAGTTGTTGCAATGATGTTGAGAGTTGTGTATATATAGAAGTGTGACTTCTCAAAGAAACTTGTGCACTCACAAAGAGAGAAAAAAGAAAATCTATAAAGTGTGAGATTTTGCAACATTTGAAGAGTGAGACGAATTTGGTCCTAGTAAAGTGATAGGCTAGAGTTAGCAATCTTGTACTAGGAGTTGGTCATTGAGTTGTAATTGATGTAATCTTAATTCACTGAGTTATAAACTGGATTAAGAGGATTTTGTCTTCAAGTAGAGTATCATAGGAGACGTTTGGGAACACATTCCCATGGAGGAGTGTGAGCAGCTTGGAATTAGAGTTTATAATTTCTTTAAGTCACAAGAGTTGTAATCTACTGTTTGAAGAGGCTCTTTGAAGTTAGTGAAGTTGGAGAAAATTCTCACGAGGCATAGGTTTTGGTTTTTCACCTTTTGAGCCAGGTGTTTTCCATGTAAAAATATTGTGTTCTTTACTTACTATTTTTTCACATTGTTGAAACATGTCAGGCGACTTATTTCAATCATAGGTAATAAGCTAATGTAAATAAGTAAAATCGTGGTCGTGCAACCTATCAATTGGTATCAGAGCAGGCTTATCGTATAAGGCTAACACCTAAGATAGATCATGATGAATTCTGCACCACTTATTGGACACAGTGAAGGCTAATCAACAACTCGACCTCCTATCTTCAATGGATCACACTTTATTTGGTGGAAGGCACGCATGGAAAATTTTATTCAAGCAGAAGATTATGAATTGTAGGATAGGATCACCATGGGACTAACTCTTCCTAGGAAGATGGTGGATGGAGTTGAAGTGATGAAGGTAAGATCAAAGTTTACTGCTGAAGATCTGATGGCTTTGAAAAAGAATGCTAAAGTGAAGAACATTCTTGTATGTGTCTTAGGCCTTGATGAGTACAACTGGTTTTCAAATTGTACCACTACTAAACAGATATGGGATGCATTGATCAATGCTTTTGAAGGGACAAGTCAGGTAAGGAAATTCAGAGTGGCTATGCTATTCACTAAATATGAAACTTTCAGGATGAAGGACAGTGAGTCTCTGCAAGAAATGATTATAAGGATCACATCTCTAATTAATGAACTATCTTCCCTAGGAAAAGTACTTACCACTGAAGAGCAAGTTGACAAAGTTCTAAGGATCCTCCCTAAAGCTAAATGGGATGTCAAAGTTACTATTATAAGGGAAGCTAAAGATATCTCTACCATGACTCATGATGAGTTAGTAGGGAAGTTCAAGACTTATGAGATGAACATGGATGACCTTATGAATGATGATGGAATCAAAGAAAACTCACTGGCTTTAAAAGTTTCTGACAATGATGAGCCTGATATTGATGATGATCAAATAGAATTTCTAGTAAAAAAGTTTAAGAAGTTCCTCAAGAAAGAGAAGGGCTATGATAAGGAAGGAACAAGTAGCAAAAAGGGTTCTAATGAGAAGTCTCCAGCAGGTTGCTACAAATGCTACAAAACAGATCATATGATTAAATATTGTCCGCTCTGGAAAATTAAGTGGAGAAAAGAGAGGGATGAAAAGGAAAAGAAAAATTATGCAATGATGGCTCCATGGGGATCTGACACTGATGATTTTATGAAGAAATTGATGAAACTATATTCATGGCTCTAGGAGACTCTAATCTTGATGAAGGAGACAAGAATTATGAGGTAAGTATCTCTGACTTAAATGAAAACGTGCATACTCTCTCTAAAAGAAACTTGTTTCTATGATGAATGCTTTAATGGATAAACTCCAGGAAGTCACTTCTGACAGGGATCAACTTTTTAATGCTCTTGCTAGGTTAAAATTTGAGTTCATTAATCTTAAAAATGGAAAGAATATTATTGATAAAGAAAACAGTTCCTTAAAGGAACAGGTTATCCAACTTGAGTCTGCAAATCAAGTCCTCGAAAATGAAAGATTGAAAGAATCATCTTTTCAAAAGGAATGGATGAGTGAGAATCTGAAAAAGGTTGAGTCTAATTTCAAGCACTATAAAATTGATTACTTCTGTGAAAAAGAAAAGGTAAGAAAATTGGTTGTGAAAGTATCTAGGTTAAAATTTGATCTTGCGAAAGCTAGTAGGTGGACCAAGTCATCTAGAACTTTGAACAATCTAAGTGGAAGAGTTCACAATGAAAGGATTGGAATAGGTTTTCATAAAGAAACAAATGTCACTAAAGATATGTGTTACTTGTGTGGTAAAAGTGGTCATCCTACTACTGAATGTCTAGTTGCAGCTAGTAGCAAGAACAGGTATACTTTGTTGGCAAAAGAAAATAAGCTAAAACCTGTTCATAGGAACAAGTCTAACAACCTGTTGCCATACTGGGCAAGAAGAAATTTGATTCACCCTTTTAATCACAAAAAAGGACCTAAGCTTGTCTGGGTTCCTAAAACTAATCCCTGAGTTGTTTTCTAGGTGAGAGTGAAAGGGAGCAAGCATTGATACATGGATAGTGCTTGTTCAATACATATGACTAGAGACAAACAAAAATTCCTTTCACTTACTCCACAAAAAGGGGGGAATATATCCTTTGGAGATGGAAAAAAGAGTACTGTTACTGGATTTGGAAAAATTGAAAGTACAGAAATAAAAGCTCTAGAAGAAGTATACCATGTTGATGGATTGAAGCATAACCTACTGAGTATATCTCAGTTGTGTGATAAAGGCAACAAGGTAACTTTTACTTCTGCAGGTTGCAAGGTCAAAAGGTTGGATCCAAAGGAAATTGTTCTAAGTGTAAGTAGACACGAAAATGTGCACAAGGAAGATATCATGGGATTTCCAGGTACAATTTTGACTTGTCTCAGTGCAATGGACTTGGGCATGATAATTTGAAACAGTTGAATAAACTTGCTTCAAAGGACATGGTAATAGGCTTGCCTAAAGTTAAGTTTAAAATGAAAAAAGTTTATAGTGCCTGTGTAAGGGGGAAGCAAGTAAGATCCTCATTCAAATCAAAAAATCAAGTGAACACAAACAGGTGTCTTGACCTGTTGCATATGTATTTTTGTCGACCCATGAAGGATGAAAGTGAAACTGATGAATATGCTCAGGAACAGGTTGCATCACCTGTTTCAACTTTTGAATAAAGTGTGGACTCACTGACAAGGGGAACATTAAATATGAAAGTTGTTATAGAGATTGATACTCCCATTGTCACTACCACTAAAATGGACCTTGATGAAACAGGTCCATCTATAAATTATATAGATATTTCATAAAGGCCATATCTCAAAACTAATGCTAATTTATGGTGAAATTCTAGAAATCATGTTATTATCACATCATATACATAATTCATGAATTTGAAAGTAATTTCATAAACATACATGGATACTTATCATGAGGGTCTTGAAATCCATAGAAGACATGTATAAATCATGCATAGATTGAAACCCTAAGATATACTTTTCTAGAATTCAAGAAATTAGAGTTTTAATATAAATTCGAGACACAAGGATGAAAGGAGATCCTTTTTGAAGTCCTACATACCTGGGTTGGTGATGTATTGACTTGCCTTGAAGAGTCCAAGAAGATTTAATGATATTTTGAAGAAGAACCCTAGTTCCTTTCTTGAGAGAAAATCCAACATCCTTTTTGGAGAGGGTGAGGATGTAGGCTAGGTTAATCCCTTTAATTTAACCTTAAGGAAGCCCAAGATGACATCATTTAGGAGTTAGAAGCATAGAAGTTTACTAAAATGCTCCCAAAAAGTCGAATTATAACCTGCAACTGGCAGTTACTTCGACCAATAGTACCGGTCGTAGTTTGATTATATGACTCGCACTAAGGTTCGTACAATGGTTGGTACTGCTTTACTAAACTTCTCATAATTTTTACTCCAAACTCTGATTGGTGCAAGGTCAGATGCATTGGAAAGAAGACTCAAAGGGATTCTATTTGAAATACTGAATTACCCAAAAAAAACTTTGTAAAAGGAGAGCTATGATCGTTTGAAGTTGACCCTTATAAGAACTGATATATAAACTCAATCGGTAAGAAGGCTCTCAACTCAACTTTGTGCTAGAGGTTCCTTATGACCTTAGTTTGCATCCAATGCACTTCTTACACTTAATAATTAATCTTAACACCTTTTTTTCATAAATTAATTGTGTTCGGGTCTATCCACATACCTAGAAGGGTTCCGAACTTAGCCTCAAAGTCCGAGGCAATTCAATATCTCCACCCACGACTGAAACAACGATACGTACCATCATATTATGACTCATACCACAAGTCATACCACCAATCTACCATTCATGGTTTACTCCTATGACTAATGAGCCCCTTTCTCCCAACTCTCTAATTCCACGACTGTACCACGACTCGTAACTCCATCCTACTAATCGTACCTTACCCATACAATCATTCAGCTGATAACTCTAAAGACTTTCTATGACTCCTGGCCATGGGTCGTACCCACATACTACGACTCGTAGTGGGGACTTGTGATTAGGAAACAACTTTTGGGGTGTTACACCAAGGAGCGACACAACTGTAAGCATAATCAAAATAAGGATCTTAGCTCTATCGCCACATCTATCCACTAGCCGACGATAACCCATTAAGTTACATGCATTTCCTACACAAGTCAGCAAATATGAGTCCAGACCTGACTCCGATGATAGGTGATATCTCATACAATTTCGATCCAGAAAGAAGGGTAACAATCCTAAATGTCCTGTAGCCATAACTTATAGATTCCCTAGGACACAAACTACTCTGATACCAAGTTTGTCGTGCCCCAAATCTGGAGAGGCATGACTGGCACCGATGTCACACCTAATCGAGCACACTCTGTCGCAAATCCAACTATAACAACTAGAACCGACGAGGTTCGACAAAGCAATAATTATAAAATCAGAGAAAATTCCAGAAAAAGATATGGGATTATTTGGGAGATGATTGAAAAAGAGAACACTTGCATACACTAAACATAATATCTAGTTGAATAGTAGTTAATTGTAGTAAAGATCCAATCCTACCATAATATTTTATTTCATCCACAGGTTTATCTTGAGAACATGTTGAACTCATAAGAGTTCCTAATACTTTTGCTTCAATAATACAAAACCTCTAAATGAATACTTCTTTAGTATACTTACTTTGATAGATGAAAATTCTTTTATCAGATTATTAGAGTTGCAATTGTCACGACCCTTTAAATCTGAGGTCATGATGACACTATTCT
>JACEIK010002035.1:39796-50834 GCA_018107945.1 Datura stramonium | reverse complement strand
CCAAAACATAGACTTTCACTATAATATAAACACATGTATCCTACTACAATACAAATACCTTTATAGACATTCACTATAATACAAATATGTTTATAACAAATACAATTATTTTCATATAAAAAAAATTCAGGAGGATAGCAAAAATACAAATAACAAAACAAATGAAATGACATAAAATTTAAGAAAAATTTTTAAAAAATTCAAAATAATCTTAGGAACAATCTATTGTTCTTTCTTAGAAATTCCTGTTATCTGCGTCATTTTGCATTTCGTTTCTCTCTTTTACTTCCTCATTATTGATTTTAGTTGTTTGCACTTTTAATTTTTTTAGTATGCTGTCAAATTGAGCAGTGTCAAACGCCTATTCATTTGACTTTTTGTCACGACCCCATTAGATAGGTCGTACGAGCACATACGAGAATTTTTATAATATTTCTATCAATTAGGCAAGAAAATAACTTCAAGCATTCACATTTACTTTTCATTATCTGCTAAAAATTCTCAACAACATACATTACAAAATCTCTCTAACATGACTCTCCCAAAATCTAGTCTAGATAAGTACAAGAGCTCTATTTGAATACTTGACAAACAAGTGACCCACCTTTGTTCGGAAGAGGAACACTGAAGCTGGTGCTAAGTACTCCACATCAATCAAGGAAACTTCAACTTGCCACATCCTGCACCCAAAAGAAAAGGTGTAGCAAGGTAGTACCAGTATACCACATGTACTTATAGGCATCATCGACCCACTAGGGTTAGTTAACACAACAGCATAAGAATTCATATACAATCAACATTACTAAATTTAACGATTAATTCACTTAGGCAACATCCCACCAGGTTTATTCACTATAATATAGTTTTTATGGCTCATTCAGATTCACACAATTATCCTATGCTTCTAGTCATCAATTAGCTTAGCAGTCTGCCCTTCTCTATTTCCACTGCAGCGAAGGCTCAGGCCGCTATAGCGGTTCCACTGCCGCGACGATGTATCCGTTGCAGCGCTACCTATCCAGTCAGTAATCAACTTTTACCTAATCAGATCTATTTTATTCTGTCATATAACATTTCAACATTGCTACCCTTCTTACCATATCACTATGAATGACCAAGTCCGTTTATACCCTTTATTAGCCTCTTTAGTTATCTATAAAATTTCTCATTCTTCCTAGAAGTGCATCAAATAAAAGTGGCACTGCGTTATCTTTCATTCAAATCCGTCATACTATCATCCCTAACCCACCAAATCAAATTAAAACAAACGATCAAACGACTACAAATGTACTATCCCATGTTCACGCAAAAATCATCATACAACATAAGGGGAGTTAATTCCCCCAACAGTACAATACGTGCACATACCTGATCTTAAACCACGAAATATAATAAGATGATATATCTGGAGTGAGTTGCCTCATACATCATGCTATACCTGTTCCTCACCTCAAAACCCAAATTCATGTCAGTATAACCTGTAACACACGGTATATCAGTTACCATTCCACCTCTACAACCGTATGTATATCAATCATACCCGCAAATTCTCTGTCTCTCAATCATACCATCGGTGATATACCGGGCACACGCCTTCATCATATCACTGTACACATATGTCAGAGGGTCTTATGCTTGCCCCTTCAGTCATGACCTGCCGGGGACTTTAAAAATCCATGTACTGTACACCCAGTCGTATGAACATTCATCATACCTGTCTGTTTACTCACCCGTACACCCAGTCGTATAGTTCTTTAGCCATACCTATATGTGTACCCTCTTATACCGCTCGCCCAGATGCTCACCTCTGATACGAGCCACTCATGTATCCAGTCCTTATTCAATAATCTGACTGCAATAACCTGTTCATTAGGGTTCCTTAACTTTGGCCATATGCCCCTCATTTATCATAGTATCTATAACCTTCGTTTCATATTATCCGTCATCTCCGTCACATATTCATTTAATGCAAATTCATTCCTCAGTCGTGAGACACATATTGCAACACATCACATAACAGATCATCACACGACAATAATTACTCAGTCATAAAATCAGTACAATAACATGAAATTAAATCAACCTCGTGTCCAACCAAAATTAATAACATTTAATCCAATCAAGTCCTAAGATTTCTGACTCGTCCCACTCACTGGTTTGGGCTCTGCTGCAGCGGCATCACTGCTATTACAGTGGTATACTACCCGCTGTAGCGGTACTGCTGGCAGTACTGTGACCAGTCTTCATTTTTGTTTCCCCCACGCTTTGGTTTCTTTGTACCCACCATAATGAAACATTGTTAAACAAGCTTAGATCATCAATTATCTTACCACAGCGTCATCACTGTTATGAAGAACAATCATTAATTTGAAGAATACTACATAGACCACAGCACATTCAAGTTATTATATAAGGAATTACTATCCTACTCCACTGGCTTCGTCTCCCTCAAACATAGTTTTAACTTATTAATTAATTCTTTAATCGCATCCCCTAAACAGAGTCTATGTGATTTTTACACGTCTAAGGTTTCGATTTCAAGAAGGAAGAAGTCCATACTTATGCCCGGGAACACTCTGTCGAGTACACCTGGAAGTTAATCTCCTCACAACGTTTGACTTAAAGCACAACCTAGAAAAAGTATCCATTTATCGGTCTAAGTATCTCCCCTAGGGTTTTACTTTATTATAAGTTTTTGTCACCCTTTTTATAGTACACTCGTTCTTAGATTTTCACGAATTCCGGTTAATAGACTATAACATAGTTAAAAGTACAATCCCATTCATCGAAAGCATATAAATCATACACACGTATATTTTTAGCTAACCAAAGTCTAATGCAAAAGTGAGTAAACCATAACCTACCTAGGTGCCAAGCTATCATCCCGATTGTCTCCATCTGCGGCTATCCTATTCCTGATTCCCTCTCGAAAGTTCCCAACCATGGATGTCAAATTCTCCCCCCCCCACCCCGGGATCCTCTTATTTTCCTCCAAAAACTCTATTTGTTATTTTTAGATGTTTTTAATAAGTCCTCCTCAAGGACTAGGTTTTTAATATTCAAATCAAAATAGGATTACGGATTTTTGGTCTGCCTCATCCGTTGCAGCGGTCATACCTTCCATTGCAACGGCTCCGCTATGGCAGAAAACATCCATCACGCGACACTCCCGTTTGATTTTTATTCTTCGTGTGCCCTTCATTTGTCGAGAATTTACCGTGAATTTTTAAAAAATTTAATTCACCCGATTTTATGGGGTCGGAATACTATAACGGTCGGGTGAGTTGTTACACTTTTCTATATTAATATTCGTGAGTTTGATATATTTTTTGATTCCTTGCATGTTCAGCCTTTTTCTTCTTTCAATTCTAATTATTTCATAAGACAGAAGGCGAGTGAATTTTTTGACAACCCCAATATAATGAATAGAAGTTTTTAGCACTAGCATTATGGCCAATGATAAAAAAAAAATTATAATATCTTTGCAACTCTCTCTTCCTCTCTAGTCTTACAAAAAGGAGTTGTAGTATCAAAAAAGAAGATCGAGGAAAAGTAGTTTTCTTTTTAAAAAAAAAAAGATCAATGTCTTTTATACATTTTTTAGCTTTTTAAGAGTATTTAATCTATTTCTTTATTTTTTAATTTATTTTTCCTATTTTATTCTTTTAGAAATTCATATAGAAGAACAGTTCTATCGTTGTGCAAAAAAAATAAGAAGATTGGGGCATAAATTATTTTTTAAAATAGGATAGAATGTAAATTACAAAAAAAGATATAAGTTAAAAGTGCAAAAGACAACGAACCCTGACTATGCTTTCATTTTGTTCTCTCTCAATCTTCTTCTTGCAATTTATTCTTTTTTCTTTATTTTATTAACCTATCTATATGTAAGACCCTTCTTGTTGTTTGTAAATTTTTCCTGTTTTTTTCATTTTAATACTATTCATAGCTTTTAAATGTGATTTATGACTAGCCGGATGGGTAACACAGTTCTCGAAGCAATCAAATGAGTTTCAGAGAAGATAGTCCATTTTGAGAATGCAAATGAAGTGTAACAACCCGTACGTCATTACAAGGGGAATAAGCCTAGAACACCATAACAGGCCTAGACGGTGCTTATAAAGGTGTTATTAAGTGAGATAGTGAAAATTTGAATGTTGGATGGGTTGAGAGCAGGAATTGGGAAGCTACTAGTTATGGGGGACCTCTACATCGGTGGGATTTCCACTACAGCGAGACTATTGTGACGGTCAGAGTCCCGTTGTAACGATCGGGAAATAACCGTTGGATTTTCCATAGCGATGTCCTGATCACTGTAGTGGGTCTGTTGCAGCGGAAAAATGACCACTACAACAGACGATGAGAATCAGAAAGTGGGTTTTAAGTGAGATTTCAGGGGTTATACCCCATTATTTCTAAAGTACAGAATTTTGAAACCAGAGCAATCTTCCCAAGAGAATAGTGATTTTCCTTCCCAAGGTAAGATTTTGCTTGATTTTACCATTATTTTGATTTTCTAGCCCCGTAGAATCAAGGGGAGGAACCTCTAATGGTGATATGCTAGCAAGAAAAACCCAGATTGGTAGAACTAGGGCTGAAATAATGGGGAAGCTATGGGTGTTGATTCTACGTTTCAAAAAGTAGTAATGATCGCTCCCAAATGCATAGTTCCTATAGAACATGGTTCATGTGGAAATTGAAACCTAGAACTAGGTGGAATGGAGTCTTTAACCTTAAAATTTCTTTAAAGAGGGTTTAAAGGGGGTAATGAGTAAGAATCGAGCCATAGGAAATGAGGTAGTTGTGATAATGGGTAGATTGGGGAGGTTTGAAACCTCGAAACCGTTGTTTTGATAGTAGATTATTGAAATTTTGTTACTCTCTTGCCTTTAGAGTTTGAGCGTTCAGAGGAATTGATCTTAGCTATATACTTAGATGTCTGAAGTGCAATGGAAATTAGGTCTTTGAAATATTTTGTAAAAATTGGTTTTCTTTGTTTCGAGTGGTTCATTTACGTTAGTTTAGGTGGAATGTTTCATTATCTATAAAAGTGTTATCTTTTCTTTTCTGAATGTTGCGGTTTTGGGGAAATTAGTTGGGTTCTTGATGGTTCACCTATTAGGGGTTAGTGCGGGTGCCAATCACGGTCATTCGGGTAGTGACAAAGTTGATACCAAAATCAGATTCGTCGATCTCATTGCACTATGACGGGTCTAGTATAGTATCGTGGATCGATGTGGAGACATTTGTAACTTATCTTCGGAAGGCTACAGGACTTTAGGAAAATCCCCTTCTTCTTTTCTTTTCATGCAATTGCTTGATTCCAATTGGTATCTAACAACTCTTCTTTATTTCTCTCACCGATGGTGAGAACACGTGCAGGCAGAGATGGAGAGGGAGCACTCGAGCCAGGAACAGTAGCCATAGTTTGTAGTAAAGGATGGGGCCAAGGTCGCAGGCGGAGGCTTTCCACCGTCAGAGGAGGGGCCCGCGCTCCTGCTCCGTCTTGAGAGAGTATTGTATCTCATGTACCATTGGCAGTCCAAGAGAGGGTGGCGGTGGAGGTGGAGGACATGACATAAGGAGAGGCAGCAACTGCTCCAACATCTTCCTAGGTCCTGGCTCAGGTCCTTAACCTTCTAAGTGGTCTCGTGGCTAATGGGGCAGCGCCAGCGACTCCTGGAGGGAAGCAGTCGGGAATACAGCATGCAGCTACTCTGGCTCCTCGTATAGATGATATGTCAGAGACTGTGATGTTTCCAAGGCCGATGGTTGGAACGATAATGACTAGGGAGGAACATTGTCTATTTTGGAGGTTCACCAAGATGAAGCCTCCCACTTTCTATAAAATCGAGGCAGAGGACATCTACGAATTCATAATTGATTGTCATTAAAGGCTCAACAAAATGGGAGAAGTGGAGAAGTATGGGGTAGAGTTTGCCACCTTCCAGCTAATAGGCGATGCTAAGCTCTAGTGGAGGGCTTTTGTGGAGTGCAGACCAGCAGGGTCACCACTATTGACCGGACCAAACTCTACTCCACCTTTTTGGAGAAGTATGTACCCCGTACTCTTAGAGATAGGAGGCAGGACGAGTTTACCACCATCAAGTAGGAGGGCTCTTCAATCCTAGCTTATAAGGCCCCGTTTCACTCCTTGTCCAGGTATGGTTTGCCCCTACTACACACAAAGAAAGAGAGTATCAGGCGATTTATTAAAGGCCTGAATGTGAGACTTCAGTTATAAGATCTTCAGATGGTTTCTACAGGTAATACCTTTCAGGAGGTAATAGAGAATGTGAAGAATATGAAAGGGGTGAAACAGGAGGGTTACGCGAAGAATGCCGAGAAGAAGGCTCGGAAGGTTGGTTCTTACAACGGCTCTTTTTCCTGAACTCTGGTAACTCAGGGCTACTCAAGATGCCCTGTTCAATTAGCTATGCAGGTGTCAGCAAGGGGTCCATCAGGGACCACTCCACGACCAGCGAGTACAGTCGGAGGTAACTAGATAATTCGCTCAGATTTCGAGGCTTGTCCTATTTCTTCGGTTCTGACCCAAAGAATGGTGATTGAGAAGGTCTTCCATGAGTGTGGAGAGTATGGTCACATCCCCAAATGGTGTCCCAAGTTTGGACAGGGTGGGATGATTGTTCCGCACTCAGATCCTCAAGCTCGGACCCCTACCGAAAGAGGAGGGAGTGCGTTCAGCAGGGATTAGCCCCAGTTAGGGAGGGGCAGACAGCCAGTGGTTATAGGTGGCACCCAGACTGGTAGAGGAGGTTCTCAGACCGGACGGGGTGGTATTCAGTCCAGGAGAGGGGTTGCACAACCCAAACAAAGTGATTCTCAGGTGGGTAGTCAGGCTCATTTCTATGCATTCCCGGGTAGGCTCGACGTAGAGGCTTCTGACGCTGTTATCACAATTACAAGTTTTGTGTCCCACAAAATGGCTATGGATTTATTTAATTAGAGTTCTACTTTTTCCTATGTGTCTTCTAATTTTTATTTGAGATTGGATCTTGCTTGTGATATACGTAATATTCCTATCTATGTGTCTACTCCAGTTGGAGATTCTATGGTGGTGGATAGGGTCTGTCGTGATTGAACCATTGACTTTATGGGGTTTGATACTCTGATAGATTTAGTGATTTTATACATGGTATATTTTGATGAGATTTTAGGGATGAGTCGGTTATCTCCTTATTATGTCATTCTGGATTGCCATGCTAAGACCGTCACTATAACTGGCCCAGGGTCGTCCAGGTTAGAGTGGAAAAGGAATTGTAGCCCTGCTCCTAAGAAAATAATTACTTATATTCGTGCCTGTAAATTGATAGAGATGCGGTGTTTAGCATATCTAGCTCATATTCGGGATACCAGTTCCGAGGGTCCTTCCATAGAGTTGGTTCCGATAGTTTGTGAATTCTTAGAGGTATTTCCTGCGGATCTGCCTGGCATGCCGGACTGCAATATTGATTTCTGCATAGATATGGAGCTAGGGACTCGACCAATTTCTATTCTGTCGTACCGTATTGCACTAGATGAGTTGAGAGAACTCAAGAAGCAGTTGCAAAAATTGCTTAGTAAGGGGTCTATTAGGCCGAGTGTCTCTAAGTGGGGTGTCGCGGTCTTGTTTGTGAACAAAAAAGGACGGTAGTATGCAGATGCGCATTGATTACTACTAGTTGAATAAGGTAACCATCCAAATAAATATCTCTCCCTCGAATAGATGTCTCGTTCCATTAGTTACAGGGAGCAGCGGAGTTCTCCAAGATTGACCTGAGGTCGGGTTATCATCAGTTGAAGATTCATGCTAAAGATATTCTCAAGACAGCTTTTCAAATCAGGTATGGATATTATGAGTTCCTAGTCATGTCCTTTGGACTCACTAATTCTCCAGTAGCGTTCATGAGCTTGATGAATGGTATCTTCAAACCTTATCTTGCTTCATTCGTGATCGTGTTCATTGATGATATCTTGGTATACTCTAAGACTAAGCAGGAACATGAGAATCATTTGAGGATTGTGCTGGGGCTGCTGAAGGAGAAACAGTTGTACGCGAAGTTCACCAAATGTGAATTTTGGCTGGAGTCAGTATCTTTTCTGGGGCATGTGGTCTCCAAGGAGGGGATTAAGGTGGATCCACAGAAGGTGAAGGCGGTTCAAACTGGGCTAGACCTACTACGGTGACCGAGATTTAGAGTTTTGTGGCACTGGCTAGCTACTACCTTCAGTTTTTGAAGGGATTTTCATCCATTGACTTAGTGTTAACAAGGTTGACTCAGAAGGATGTGCCCTTCCAATGGTCCAAGGAATGTGAATAGATCTTTCAAAAGTTCAAAACTTTGTTCACCACAGTGCCAATGGTAGCCCTACCGGTGGAAGGTAAAGATTTTGTAGTTTATTGTGATGCTTAGAGGTCTGGATTGATGCTATGTTAATGATGGAAGGACAGGTTATCGCTTATGCGTCGATACAGTTGAAGGTGCATGAGTAGAATTACCCTGCACATGATCTAGAGCTAGCAGCGGTGGAGTTTGCCCTGAAATCTGAAGGCATTATCTTTAAGGAGACTGTTGAGAGATATTCACAGACCATCACAACCTGCAATATATGTTCTCCCAGAAATACCTCAACCTGAGATAGAGGAGATGGATGGAGCTGCTTAAAGACTATGATGTGACAATCCTATATCACCCAGGGAAGGTAAATGTGGTAGTTGATGCCTTGAGTCGAAAGGCAGTGAGTATGGGAAGCTTAGCTTGTTTGGAGGCTACTCAACGACCAATGGCTAGAGAAGTCTAGACACTAGAAAACTGCATGATGAGAATTTCATTGACGGAAACAGGTGGAATCCTAGCAAAAATGGAGGCTAAGTCATCACTACTAGAAGATATAAAACTCAGATAGTTTGAGGATGTGAAACTGAGCAAGATTTGAGACAAGGTTCTGCGGGGGGAAGGCTAAGGAAGCAGTACTAGATGACGAAGGGGTCCTGAGGATAAAGGGACGTGTTTGTGTTCCCGGGTCGATGAGCTAATTAAAACCATTCTGGTAGAAGCTCACAACTCGAGGTACTCCATCAATCCTGGGATTACTAAAATGTACCATGATTTGAAGTGACATTATTGGTGGGGCAGGATGAAGAGGGACATTATTGATTATGTTTCCCTGTGCTTGAATTGTCAGCAGGTGAAGTACGAGCACCAGAAGCTTGAGGGGGTACTTCAGAGGATGCCCATCCTGGAGTGGAAATAAGAGAGAATAGCAATCGACTTTGTTGTTGGTATCCCAAAGACATTGGGAAAGTTCGACTCCATTTGGCTCATTGTTGACAGACTTACCAAGTCTGCCCACTTCTTGCCGGTCCAAGTAACCTATAATGCTGAGAGACTGACCAAGCTATATGTGAAGGAGCTGATTCAGTTGCATGGGTTGCCAGACTCGATTGTGTCAGACATAGGCACTCAGTTTACCTCCCATTTCTATAGGACCTTGTAGGCAGAATTATGCACTAGATTGGACTTGAGTACAACATTTCATCTGCAGACAGACAGGCAGTCAGAAAGGACCATTCAGGTGTTAGAGGACATGCTTCGGGCTTGTGTATAAGATTTTGGTGGCCATTGGATAAATTATTACCCTTGGCGGAGTTTTCTTACAACAACAACTACCATTCAAGTATTGGCATGGTGCATTTGAAGCATTGTAAGGGAGAAAATGCAAGTTTGTAATTGGGTGGTTCAATGCATTTGAGGTAAGGCCTTGGGGAATTTATTTTCTTAAAGAGTCACTGAAAAAGGTTTGGGTAATCCAAGAACTTTTGGTGGCTGCTCAAAACAGAAGTAGTATGCAGACTGGAAAGTGAGAGATATGGAGTTCATGGAGGGGGAACAAGTGTTACTCAAGGTATCTCCCATGAAGAGAGTAATGCGATTTGGTAAGAGGGGCAAGCTCAGTCTGAGATACATTGGGTCATTTGAGATTCTCTGACATGTAGGAGAAGTGGCTTATGAATTAGCATTGCCGCCAAGACTGTTCTAAATACATCCCACCTTCAATTTTTTCATATTGAATAAATGCTATGGAGATGGATCATACATAATCAAATGGGACTCAGTGTTGCTGGATGAGAATTTGTATTATGAGGAAAAGTCAATGGTAATAGTGGATAGAGAGGTTCGAAAGCTGAGATCGACGGAGATTACAACGGTAAAGGTCCAGTGGGAAAATCGTGCCATATAGGAGGCCACTTGGGAGACCGAGGCCGACATGTGGATCAAATACCCACAATTATTTGAGGAATCTGATATGCTCTCTCTTCTCCTTGCTTTTGTAGGCCGTTCGGGGATGAACGGTATTTTAATTGGTATCTAATGTAACAATTCGTATTTCATTACGAGGGGAATAAGTCTAGAACGCCCTAACGGCCTAGGTGGTGCTTATAAAGGTGTTATTAAGTGAGAATGAAAATTTGAATGTTGAGGATGGATTGAGAGTTGGAATTACGGAGCTACTGATTACGGGGGACTACTACAGCGGTGGGATTTCTGCTGCAGCAAACCATCTTGACGGTCAGAGTTCTGCTGTAAAGAATCAGGAGAATAATCATTGGATCCACCATAGTGGTGTCCTGACCACCGTAACGGGTCCGCTGCAGCGGATGATGGGAATCAGAAAGTGGGTATTAAGTGGAATTTCAAGGGTTATACCTAAGGGTGTTAAAGGGTCCAGGTTGACCTAAAATCGGATTGGACCAAACCGGCCCATAACAAGGGGGCTAGGCTGGTTTGGTTTGGTGTGAAACCGGAACTCATCCGGGTTTATTTCGGGTATCGATTAACAGAAAGCGGTATAACCCAGTAGTGTCACATCAACCCCTAACCGGTTAACGGGGCCGAACCGGCCCGGTTTAATGGTCCAAAAAAAATTTTAAGAAAAATCTGGAAAAAAAAATTTAGACCATTGGGCCAACGACTAGTTGGACCCAAATGGTCCAAAAATTAAATTTTGGCCCCTTTTTTAAAATTCTTTTTTAACT
>JACEIK010002035.1:0-18819 GCA_018107945.1 Datura stramonium | reverse complement strand
TGAATATATAACCAGTATATATAGGTGTATAGAGGTCAAAATTGAGTGTCAACAACTGCCCCTTCTTTGCTCGGGAATGAAGGATGAATTGGTAAGCAAAGAACGTTGACTTAGTCGCCAATTTTGTCCGATCGAGGAACGATCTCGATGGGGCTAGATGAAAGGAAAATAAAAGTTATGAAATAATGTGGCCGAGACTTCAGTATCAAGTCATCTACATATCTCGGGTTTATGAGAATCAGGCCGTGTGTAGTTCTAAATTTAGGGACGAACAAAATCCTAAAAGAAATTGATAATACGAGGCTTGAATAAGGATGGAGGTAGCACGAATAGATAATATTTAGGATGGATTGCAAAATGAACAGGTAGGAATACGGCTCGGGTCAATGCGATAAACAGGGGTAAGTCGTGAAATTAAGACGCGATGTGCGATCGTTCGTAGCTCATTCAACTTTGGCATTCGCATAAACAAAATGATTAGGCATAGGCATTAAACATTCCATAAAATAAACCGACATAAAATTTAAACATGATGCAAGATCCCTTTAGACAATGAGATTTTGCTTCAAGACAATAAGGATGACGTCTCTAAGACATGATGTCTTGGGCCATGATATGCAAAATAAAACCTCTTTCGGCCATGGGATGATGTCTGCAGGCCATGAAAAATGATGTCTTTTAGACTATGACGCCTTAGGAGCATGACAAGTAAAAAAATTAAATCATTAGGCAATGAAATGATGTCTACAAAACATGAAAGATAATGCTTTTAGACTATGACACCTTAGAAATATGATAAACGAGAAGCAAATCCTTAGGCCATGACTTAATGTCTGCGGACCATGAAAGAATGCCTTTAGACCATGACGCCTTTGGATGAGTAAGAGAATGATAATTTAAAGAAAGTAAATTACTTGAGGGCCTAAGTAACTTAATTGGTAGCTCTAATTAATTTGGGCTCAATGCAGATAAATCATAGGGCTTAGAATGCAATAACGGGCTCAAATATATATTACGGGATCGAAAAATATATATCACGGGCTCAAAATGCAATATCATGCTCAAAATACATATAAAGGACTCAAAATGCAATTGCGGGCTCAAATGTATATCATGAGCTTGAAATGCATATAAAGGGCTCAAAATGAAAATACAGGCTCAAAATGTAATATTGGGCTCAAAATGCATATAAAGGGCATAAAATGCAATAATGGGCTCAAAATGAAAATGCGGGCTCAAATGTATATCCAGGCTTGAAATGCATATAAAGGGCTCGAAATGCAATAATAGGCTCAAAATGCGAATACGGACTCAAATTTATATTATGGGCTCGAAATGTATATCCCGGACTCAAAATGTATATCACGGGCTCAAATTTATATCACGGACTCAAGGAAAGGATTACAATAATACAGATAGCGGACAAAGGATAAATAACAGGCACGCAATGCAAAAAAGGATAGATTGACTTAACTCTGTGTCGCTTTTTGCGAACAAGATGTCCTCCATTGTTGCCTTTTCTACTTTGCTATTTTTTGTATTAAAAGAAACATTATTAGTTTGTAAAGGGGAGGTTGATCTGTACATCTGCCTTGTAACTTTTCATTTATGCTAGACACCTGTTGTTGAACTCCGTCCAGGTATATGCTCGGGCAAAAGGTTTAAATAAAAAGACATACTTTGAAAATAATTTAGTAAAAATAAAAGTAAAGGCTGAAATATGTAAGAAAAATCTAGTTTAATCATAGGCCATGACATATTCTAAAACCAATGCAACGTCCTTTAGGAGAATCAATCCTTTGTCTTGAATTAATCCTGATGAAATTTTGAGATCCTTCTCAAAATTTCTGCCCCAGTGTAGAACATGATGTAGAATCCTTTGCAAATGAAGTGATGTTACCTCAAAAATTCTACCCCATTTTGCAGCTCGTTAACCATATCACCATAGAAAACCCAATAGAATTTTTGAGACCCTCTCAAAAATTCTGTCCCAATTTCAAACTCAACAAAAAGGGAGAAGAAGATTTTATTAAGATATAGACCAAGTCCCACAGGGACGCCTACGTATCCCTTTTAAACGGGAATCAGGTTCAACGTAGTTTTTATTATAATGCAAAGCACAAAATAAACTCCGACTCTAAATATAGTATCTCTTAATAGCGTCTGAATTGAGAGGCTTGGGCCAAATTTCACCATCCATCTCTACTAAGATAAGTGATCCTCTTGTTAGCACTCAGTGGACCATGTAAGGACCCTGCCAGTTAGGCGAGAACTTGCCTTTAGCTTCATCTTGGTGTGGAAAAATCTGCTTCAAAACCAACTGCCCGGGTGTGAAGAGTCTTGGTCGAACTTTCTTGTTGAAGGCTTTAGTCATCCTATTCTAATAAAGTTGACCATGACAGACTACATTTATCCTCCTTCCAACAATGAGTGCTAAATACTCAAATCTTCTTCATACCCATTTTGTATCGTTCAGTTTTTCTTATTGAATAATCCTTAAGGAAGGAATTTCTACCTCAGTCGGTATCACTCCCTCATTTCCATACACCAACATATAAGGTGTAGCCCTAGTGGAAGTTTGAAGAGTGGTACGATATCCCAATAGAGCAAACGGAAACTTCTCATGCCAATGTCTATAGTTGTCGATCATCTTACGCAATATCCTCTTGATGTTCTTATCCGCAGCCTCCACGGCTCCATTCATCTGTGGCCTATATGCAGTAGAATTGTGATGCTTGATTTTGAAGCTTTCACATGTCGCTCTCATCAAGTTACTGTTTAGATTAGCACCATTATTGGTAATGATAGACTCGGGCACCCTAAATCGGCAAATAAGATGGTCTCGAATAAAATCCACCACCACCTTCTTCGTGACAGACTTGTGAGAAGTAGTTTCAACCCATTTAGTGAAATAGTCAATTGCAACCAAGATGAATCTATGCCCATTAGATGCTGCAGGTTCAATGGGACCAATGGCATCAATCCCCCAGGTTGCGAACGGCCAAGGTGAGCTCGTGGCATGAAGCTCGTTGGGAGGAGCTCGAATCACATCTGCGTGGGTTTGACACCAATGACACCTTTGCACGTATTTGATACAATCCGTCTCCATAGTCAACAAGAAGTAGCCAGCTCTCAAAATCTTTTTCGCCAAAATGAAACCATTCATGTAAGGTCCACAAGTTCCAACGTAGATATCCTCAATCAAATTTGTTTTCTCCTTAGCATCCACACGTCTCAACAATCCTAAAATAGGGGTCCTCCTATAAAGGATTTCTCTATTTAGGAAAAATTAGTTGGCAAACCTCTGAACTGTGTGTTTTTGAACACTTGTGGTATTCTCAAAGTAATTTATATTCTTTAAATACCCTTTTATGTCAGCGTACTACGGCTCACCATCTAACTCTTCTTCAACATGAAAACAGTAAGCAGGTTTCTTATGTATATGAATGGGAATAGGATTAATGTAGTTTTTATCGGGGTGTTGTATCATTGAGGACAACATAGCCAAAGCGTCTGCCAATTCATTTTGTATTCGGGAAACATGCTAGAACTAAATCTTGAAAAACCTCTTACACAAATCTTGCACGCAATGCAGATAGGGCAAGATCTTTGTGTTTTTCGTGGCCCATTCTCCTCTTACTTGATGCATCAACAAATCTGAGTCTCTAATTACCAATATTGACTACACATTCATGTCAACCGCCAATCGAATACCCAGGATACAAGCTTCATATTCTTCCATGTTATTACTACAGGGAAATCGCAGTTTAGCTGATACAGTGTAATGCTGTCCAGTCTCTGACACCAATACAACTCCAATACCCACTCCTATGAAATTGACGGATCCATCAAAAAACAACCTCCAACCGTCATACTCTTCAGCAATATCTTCGCCTATGAATGCTACTTCTTCAAAGGTTCATACTCATTGTCTACAGGGTTTTCCTCTAGATGATCTATAAGGGCCTGCCCTTTTACCGCTTTCTGGGTGACATAAACAATGTCAAACTCACTCAATAATATCTTCCATTTAGTCATATTTCTTGTTGGCATGGGCTTTTTGAAGATATACTTCAGCGGATCCATTCTAGAGATCAAATAGGTTGTGTAAGCAGACAAATAGTGCCTCAATTTCTGAGCAACCCAAGTCAAAGCGCAACACGTCCTCTCAAGCAATGTATATCGAGCTTCATACGGTGTGAACTTCTTCCTCAAATAATATATTGCTTTCTCTTTCCTCCCTGTCTCGTCATGTTGCCCCAAAACACAACCAAAGGCATTTTCTAGCACGGATAGGTACAAAAGTAGAGGTCTTCCCTATTCTGGTGGAACTAAAACCAAAGGCTTTGATAGATAATCCTTGATTCTAGCGAAAGCCTGTTGACATTCGCGAGTCTACTTTGTAGCGGCATCTTTTTTCAGCAACTTGAAAATAGGCTCGCAGATAACTGTTATTGCGCAATGAAATGACTGATGTAGTTGAGTCACCCCAAAAATCTCATAACATCCTTCTTGCTCTTTGGTTGCGGGAGCTCTTGGATGGATTTGATCTTAGTTGGATCTAACTCAATACCTCGATGGCTGACGATAAATCCCAGCAATTTCCTTGTGGGAACACCAAATGCACACTTTTCCGATTCAACTTCAAGTTATACTTTCACAATCTATAGAAGAACTTTCTAAGGTCAGCCAAATGATCTGGACTTTTCTTTGATTTGATGATGACATCATCCACATAAACCTCAATCTCCTTATGGATCATGTCATGAAAGATAGTGATCATAGCCCTCATGTAGGTAGCTCCAACATTTTTCAACCCGAATGGCATCAATTTTGTAGCAATATACAAACCAGGGTGAAAGGAAAGCAGTTTTCTCAGCATCTTCATCATGCATTCTAGTCTGATGATAGCTAGCGAAATAATTCACAAATAACTGCATCTCATGCTTGGCACAATTATCAATGAGGATTTGGATGTTCGGTAGCGAAAAATAATCTTTCGAGCAGGCTTTGTTGAGGTCTCTATAATCCATACAAACTCTGACTTTTTCGTCCTTCTTTGGCACCGGCACGATATTGGCTAACCAAGTAGGATACTCCACCACTTTAAGAATTCCAGTGTCAATTTGTTTAGCGACTTCCTCCTTAATTTTCAAACTCATGTCAGGTTTGTACTTCCTCAACTTTTGCTTGATGGGAGGATACGCTAGATCAGTAGGCAACCTATGCGCTACTATGGAATGGCTGAGTCCAGTCATGTCAGCATAGTACTAGGCAAAGACATCCTTCTATTCTTTCAAAAACTCGATGTATTCCCCAATCTCATCTTTTGGTAAATAAGTGTTGACTCAGGTCCCTTTAGGCGTCTCTGCATCTTCCAGGATTACCACCTCTTTTTCTGTCAGATTTGCTTTGGTCTTATCCTCAAACTCCTGTACTTCTTTGACAATTTCAGCTGGTACTTCATCCTCTTCTGCTTCTAATGAGTCGCCTATATTATGTCATACAGTTTCATTACAAGCCATGGCCTCAAATTCAACACGTTTAATACTAGAAGTTCTGAAATATAAGTAAAAACAAAATCAATATATGAAAGGGAAATAATTTTATAAATTGAAAAACTTGCTCATAATTTTGATATAATATTCAAGGGAATTTAACGACTTTGAAAAATAAATATTTTATTTCAAAATAATAAAAACTGATCTTTTTAAATCTACCCAGATTCCCGGCAAGCTCTGGATGGAATGGTTGTCCAGTTGGCGAGTCCTTTTTGAGCTCTAGCTTCCTATAGTAGGGTCCCTCCTTCCTCCTCATCAATAATGGCATAACAACTTCCTTCGCTCGGCTTCTCCAAGAACAGGTTCCTCAAACTGAGTAGCACAGCATCTTCTTCGGTCCGTTTGATTTCCAGAAAACCATCAGACACAAAAGTTTGTTGTAGTGAAGGCAGCGGGTTTGGCAGTAAGACATTATTATCCCTCAGAGGATACTCCCAATCATTCATCTCCTTGGTAGTAGGTTGGTACCCTAATCCAAAAGTGGTCNGATGAAGCTCAACATGAAATCATGCGTAAAATCAACATCGGTAGGTTGGTACCCTAATCCAAAAGTGGTCTTCTGTGTCGCCATATGCAGAGTTTCCGTCATCCCTTGTAATCTAACCCCAAGGCCCCTGCCTGGTTCAAAACCTAACCACAGCAGCATACTCAGAACTTTGACACTCCACCATCTTCCTCCTTCGATGACACCAACAAGATCTAGAGTGTGAAAACTCTCCCCATCTAAACCTAATCTCCCTACAATGGCCAAGATAACAGGAGCTGCATAAATAGGATGAATATCATCCCCATGGACCATGACCTCTTGGTGATCCTACTCAAACTTTAAACATTGATGTAGAGTTGAAGGAACTGCTCCTGCGGCATGTATCCATGGTCGCCCCAATAACAGATTGTAGAAGCTGGGATGTCTATGACTTGGAATGTAATGGTAAACGTGGCAGGGCCAATCAGTATATCGAGATCAATTTCCCCCACGGTATCCCTTTGCGACCCATCAAAAGCTTTGACATTCATCTTACAGAACTTGATTCGGGCGAGATCAACTTCTAGATGAGTTAAAGTATTAAGGGAGAAAATTTTTAAACCAGAACCCGGGTCGATTAATACTTTGGTGATGAATTTATTTGTGTGCTGCACCATGATATGCAGCAGGTTGTTGTGAGCCACACCTTCTACAGGCAATTCATCTTCGTGGAACGAAATCTTTTGGTCTTCAAAGACTTGACCCACCATATGGGCCACTTCACTACTGGATATACTTGCAGGCATATATGCCTCATTCAACACCTTAATCAGAGCCTTTTGGTGTTTATTAGAGCTTTGAAAAACGGACAAAATGGAAATTTGGGTCGGGGTCTTGCTCAACTTCTCTATCACAGAGTATTCTTTTGCTGGTACTTTCTTTCAAACACATTTATCTTCAACCTCCACCACCGGTTGTTTTCCTTTGTTGGCTCCTTGAGCCAGAGTATCGGGAGTGTATATCCCTCCAGACCAAGTCACTCCTTGTGCTACATCTTCTTCTAGCACTTTTGTTCCTCATGGGGTATTCTCCTCATAGCTCCAAGGTACCATTTTGTAAGAGGTCGAAGCAACTATTATCACCATAAATAGAGGCCTTGGTACATCTACCTCAACATCCAATGGAGGACGCCTCTGCAATATTATAGATGGGCTTGAAGAAGAACTAATATGTGCTCGATGACCCCAATAGTATTCGACAAATGCTCACCCTCATCATAAGAAATCATATTCACCTGGTGGTTCGGTAGAGGATTACTTGTTACGTTTGGTGTAGGGTCTTTGAGATGAATGGCTTTTGTATCAATCAACTTTTGTATCTTGTCCTTCAATGATCTGCAGGACTCTATGGTATGCCCCCTTATGCCTGAATGGTACATGCACACTTTGTTATGATCGTACCATTTGACTTGGGTATCGACCGAAAGTGTAGGGATAGGCTCAATGTAACCAGCTTCCTTCAACCTCACATACAATTGAGCAATCGGTTCTGCCAGCACAGTATAGGATTTTGTTAGCTTCCTTTTAAAGTGGGCCCTAGGCCTCTGGCTTGATGAGTAATTAGAAGGAGAAGGTTGTGGATAAAAAGGTTGTGTGCTATAGATGGGGTAGGTGGGGGCTTGATAATGTGAAGGAGGGGTTTGGAAATGAATTGGAGAGGGAGTTTGATATTGTTCTAGGTAATAATGGGAAGTTTGGTATTGTGGTGGTGGAGCTTGGTAGTGAGGTGGGGGAGCTTGATATTGTGGAGGTGGAGTTTGGTAATGTAGGGTTGGATTTCAATAATGTGGGGGTGGGGTTTGGGGTCTATAAACATAACTCTTCGGCCCTTAGGCCATCATAACTGTGCCGACTTTCTTCTTCTTGTGGCTTTCTGAAATACCTTCGGATTTCAAAGCTTTGTTAGCAACTTGCAATGCATTCAACTTAATAATGGTACCATCCTTGATACCGTCCTTGATCTTCTCCCCCAATTTAATGATCTCGGCGAAGCTTTTCTCACTAACCAACATTAACCTATCGTAAACCTGCGGATATAGAGTCTGCATGAAAATATATTTCATCTGTACCTCCTCCATTGGAGGTCGCACTCTGGCGGCCTCATTCCTCCAACGAGTTGAAAATTCTTTGAAAGTTTTGTTTGGCTTTCTCTTTAAGTTTTGGATATAATATAAGTCAGGTGCATTCTCTATTTGAACCCAAAACGCTCCACAAAAGCTGCGGCCATCTCTGCCTAGGTAACCCATTTCTTCGGGTTCTACTCTACGTACCATCTAAGAGCATCACCGGTTAAACTTCTCATGAAGAGTTTCATTCTTATCTTCTAATTTCATCCCACTCCTACTAGCTTATCATAATACAATCTCAAGTGGGCCCTTGGATCACCAGCCCTAGTAAAAAATTCGAAATTAGGAGGCTTGTACCCCTCCAGTAGCTCGACATCGGGGTGTATGCATAGATCTTCACAATCTAAACTTATTATCCCCTTGAGCTTTCAACACTTTGTAGTCTACTGTTCATCTTATTTAGCTCTTCTTCTAGAGTCTAAATCAGCCTATCCTTCTCTGAAGGCTCAAATTCCTCTAGATGGTGAGTCATAGGTGTCATCTCCACATAGATTGAGTTGATATGGGTGTGGGCATACGTTGCATTTACGCTTGTCGGGAAAGGTATTTCTTGGGCTGGTGATAGGTAGTGATAGGTAATTGGAGCTTGTGGGTATGTGTATGGCGGGTATTGATAATATTGGAGTGGAGTGTGATGGGTATCTTGAGGTGGAGCTGCGGGTTGGGATGTCATAGGAAGGCTTGCCGGCGCTTTTGAAGTAGAGGCGTCAGCTTGAACCCCGAATGATGTCGCTGGGTTATTTAGACTGTGTACCTGAGCTAGCTCTTCTTAGAGCTCAAAAATTTTCTGCTCGAGCCTCATTATCACTTCATTATATCCTGGAGGGCAGCCCCCTTCAGAATTTTCCCTTTCGTCCCAGGATATACTGTTACCACACTTATCTGTGGTGCTGCAACATTCGTCTATCTTATTCTTCCCTCTGTTGTTGAGCTAGGAGAGGGAGGAGGAGAAGGAGGAGCCCCTTTGGACCTTGTGTAGTAGGCCAGATTGCATAGATCAACCTTTGGAAAAGGAAAAAATAAGACAAGCAACAAACAAAGCCAAAGTTAGTAAGAGAGGTTAGAAATCATGCTACTTAAAGTAAAGACTGAACAAATAAATAACCACGTTGATGCGTTTTCTAATTTTTGAGCCTCTTTCATGTCAGAGGTGGGCCTAACGAATTTGAGAGAGAAACATACAATTAAGTATTGTCATTTTGCTCCCAAAATAAACTCAAAAGGAAATAAAACTTTTATTAAGATTGTTTCAAATACAAGAAAATGACTAAAGAAAAGAACATTAAATTAAATCTTAAACACTTCTTCGTCGGGGTCTTCTCTCTTTGGGTCCTTTAGCACTTTATCAAAACGATGTCCACTAGATAGGAGATAAGTTAGTGCTCGATTGTCTCCCAAGACTTCCTCACTCAGACATTCTTCCCCATGTTTGTTGAATTCGTCCCGCAGCTCTTGTATCCTTTCTTCTAAACCTATAGCACGATTTTTCCAGTATTCCAATTCTTTATCCAATTCAGCTATCTCTTTGGTGTTATCCTCATGCAATTGCCAGTGAACAGACTCGGAATCTTGAACCTTTCTTTTGGGACGCTGGTAAGAGTCTGTTCTTGAGCTTCTTTATCCTCCACGGGGTTTTCTTGTTTAACACTTGATACCATAGTACCAGCCCAATCGTCATGTAACCACTCGATGTACCCTGTTATGTAGCCTTCCTGATATCGGTCCGCCTATATGCACTTCTCATTTAGGTAGACCTTTTTATTCCACGCTTTTGCAATGTCCAGAGCATGCGGAACAAAATTGTCCTTGTAATCTACTTGTTATGTATCCATGTCGGCAACCCTGTGTATTATTTGCATCCTTCCTGCATAGTGCATCGTCCGCATTGGAGAATATGGATAAAGACCGCGGAGTCCTATCAAAACCAAATAGTATCGAGACTTAGTATATATCACGAAGTTAGATCTCGGAAACCAATCAAACATCCATTGCACAGAGTCTTCTGTCAAATTACTGAACACCGACCCCATTTTTCTACCTCATTAGGCAATGTGATCAGTTTCTGTAGGTCGAGGCATGGTTGGCTTGCCACACACCTTCTGAAGATGCTCAATAAGCCAAAGTTGAAGTACCAAATTACATCCTTCAAAATGTTTGAACCCATTTTTGCATTTTCCCAAGGCTAGATAGATGTAAGCCACAATCATTAGGACAATTGTACAGGGTCCTTTGTCAACACCCTTGCACAAGGTATGAGCGACTAAAATAAGACCATATTAATGTCTTCCTCAGCTCCTCGTGGAAAGACCACCATTCCCAGAAAGTAGACAATAAATGCAAATATCCTCTTGCTGGACCACGAACTCAGATCGGGACTCTCTATTTTGTAAATCTCGCGAGCCAAACTGTGTCACGCCCCACCTTGGGAGGCATGACTGGAACCTAGTGCCCTACTGGGGTCTGAACTGACTAAGCTAAGTTGTGCACTCCTGGTGCAGGATCACTTCTCAATTCAAGAAAACAACGGGCTATATCTCGGTTATAAATACAACCTCCAACCGACAAGGCCTTATAGCCACCTGTAAAAGAAAACCAGCTAGCCAGAAACAACAACAATAGGGAATACTATGCAAGCCAACAAGACCACCATGATGTCTAGTTATGACTGTAAAGTAAAATCATTGCTAAACTAAACTATGCCCGACAAGGCCACTAATCTGTCAGCTAAACAAGGCCCCACATGGCAAACATGTAAACTAAAACACATACGGGCCCCACATGGCCAACACGTAAACTAAAGCACGTATAGGCCCACACAGCCAATAACAACTAACCACAGGGAAAAAGAACAATCTGCAAGCCTCTAGGAGTAATACGATGGTCGAGACAGGGCCCCGACCTACCCATGAACTGTACAATCAAAAGGAAGTAACCTTCTATCTACAAGCTCCGGAAGAAAGGAGCTAACTGCTATGGTGATGCTGGCTGAAAGCTATGAGGTACCTACTCCCCGTCTATCCGTACCTGCAGGCAAGTAATGCAGCACCCCAGAAAGGACATCAATACAATATGTACTAAATATGTAAGGCGATAACTGTAAATGACTTAAATAAAGAGATAAAACTGAGAATAACTGAAATGGAGGAATAGAGATCATACCTGAGTGATAGAACGTCTTAGTGTCTAACTATCAATAACTAAAGCAAACATAAACCTTACTTGGCCCCCATAAGCCGAAAGGTACAACCAGCACAGAATAACCCACTTGGTGCCCCCATAAGCCCTAGTTAGTACACCTCAGTCTATATACCCTATCCAAGGTCACACTGGTCAACTAATAGCTATAGTTGTCCTACCAATCCCCTGGGTCTGCAATTGAGCCCGCTCATCCCCTAACTGTAACTGTGTTTGAATCCGGTGGACTCTTGATATCTGCACCCCGGGCACCAGGCTCGACGAGGGTGTATAAAGCCAACTACGGCATATGAGGACCTAGGACCCCATCTTCGTCCCTGGCAGAAAGCATACTGCTCCGTAAAGCGACGTCATCTCGCCCCTGGCGGGTGTCGACACAACTAATAACCATAGGGTCGGTCATGAAGTCTATACAAGCATAATCCATCCCAAACTAAACATGGAATATGAGTTTCAGCTAATAACAACAACTAATCATAATAGGCATGCTTCTGGTACTCTTACTGGGACTCAAACTGGGTTATCATGCTAAGGAAACCAACTTGCCGAAAGAAACTGCCTTAACATACCTCGTTCACCGATTACTGATTAACTGGTGAGCTTCAGCTCGTATTCAACTTCTCTTCTCAACTGCAGTCATATTATTAGAAGAATGAGGCTAATTCTAGTACTATATTCGATGAAAAACGATAACTTTATATATAAATATTAACTATATTTCAACTTGACGGAACACGGTCAAAAACTCATACTTTCTTGAGAATCTAGAAGGGAGAAATGCTTACTTTAAGCCTGTGATCATATTGACACTAGTTTGGAGCAATTCCAACAACTTTAGCACGGCGGAGTTACGATTTTCCGGGTGAATTTTGTGAAACTAACTTCGTAGTAATGCTCCTTGCAGCCTTATACTTCGATACCTGAAGTTAATTTAAATTTTAGCGGTGTTTCGCAGTGTAAACGGAGGAAATTCTATCAATTTGTTCGTCCTTCTCCCTCTACTGGTCGAATATACATGTATTATTCAAAATAATGAAGGGAGGACCTATATATACTTGGGCGGTGGACAGGGGTCCGTGGGACGGACCCTGTTGCGCCAACTTATGGGCATTTCATGGAGCCCATCGCGGAGGGCAGGGTCTGTGCCACGCTTCCCCTTAGGTAGCTAGCCCGGCCTCCTCCCGCACAGTCCCGACTCCGCGCTCGTCCGACCTTTCCTCGGGCCCCTTTCTCATACGTATTATATTCTAAAACTCTTAACTAACTTACGAATAGGCCGTCTAAACATTAGATACTTACGGGGTGTAACACCCTCCCCCCCTTTAGAAACATTCGTCCTCGAATGTCTTACTTTAGCTTATAGGCATCTTAACTCTTATAACTACTTATACTGAAAAATTTCGGCAAAGTCTCCCCTGTAATATGGACTATCATAAAATCTTTAAACGCAAAAAAGTCCAATACAGGCATTTCACACAACACTGTAGTACTGTTTCTCAACAACATTTTATCTAGCTGAGCAGTATATGTAACACACATCACAGAACAAACCAAATCGTAAACGTACCTTAACTGCATAGCCTGGCTAAGTCTTGAACAAATGAGGATATCTGAATTTCATGTCATCCTCAGCTTCCCAAGTCATTTCCTCTCTGTTCTTGTTTCTCCATAGTACTTTATCAGAGGAAACATCTTTAGTCCTCAGCCTGCGAACTTGTCGATCTAATATAGCTATTGGAACCTCTTCATAGGCTAATTACACAGTGACTTGGACATCCTCAATTGGCACAACTTGGGACAGATCCCCTATGAACTTTCGTAGCATCGACACATGGAAGACTAGATGAACAGATTCTAATCATGAAGGCAAATCTAGCTCGTATGCCACCTGGCCTATTCTCCTAAGTATTCGATATGGCCCAATAAACCTCAGGCTGAGCTTACCCTTTTTGAGAAACCTCATTACGCCCTTCATTGGAGATATTTTTAGAAATACCCAGTCACCTACATTGAACTCCAGGTTTCTACGCCGCATATCAGCGTAAAAGATTTCTGGCGGCTCTGAGCTGTCAGTAGATGTTCTCTGATAAGCTTTACTTTCTCTTCTGATTGGTGAACTATATCCGGCCCAATTAACCCTGTCTCTCCAACCTCGAACCAACCAACTGGGGACCTATATTTTCGCCCGTATAAAGCCTCATAAGGCACCATCTGAATCGCCGAATGGTAACTATTATTTTAGGCAAACTAAATAAGGGGTAAATGTTCCTCCCAGCTGCCCCCGAAGTCTAGCACGCACGCCCGTAACATATCCTCAAGCGTCTGAATTGTACGTTCTGCCTGCCCATCTGTCTGAGGGTGGAATGTTCTACTCAGATTAACCTGGGTTCCCAAACCTCTCTAGAAGGACTGCCGGAGCCTAGCTGTAAATTGCGCTCCCCTATTAGAAATGATAGATACTGGGACACCATGTAATCTGACTATCTCCCTGATATAAAGCTCGGCATAATCTTCAGCTGAAAAGTAGCCCCCACTAGCAGAAAATGAGCTGATTTCGGCAATCTGTCAACAATCACCCAGATGAAATCAAATTTACGCCTGGTACGGGGTAACCCTGTCACAAAATCCATGTTAATACATAGGCACTTCTATCTCCTGTGTCAGCCTGCCGAGTTTCTGATGTTCGGCTTCACCTGCTGGCAATTAGGACATTGAGCTACAAATTCTGCTATCTCCTTTTTCATTCCCGACCACCAGTAAATCTCTTTTATATCATGATACATCTTTGTTTAACCCGGATGAAGAGAGTAACGGGAATAATGCACCTCGCCCATAATTTATTGGCGAAGTCCTACCGTATTTGGAATACAGAGGCGATCCCTATATCTCAAAACTCCGTCTTCGGTTACCTGGAAATCTGTAACTTCCCCTCGTTGAACCTTGTCTATGAACTGAACCAGGTTAGGGTCTTCATACTGCCATTCTTTCACTTCCACAACTAATGATGATACTGTCGTATTCTGAATTACTGTTGCACTGTCTCCCAAATCTACTATACGGATGGCTAAACTGGCTAACTAATGCTATTCTCGAGCCAGTTCCCGTTGTCCTGGCTTCAAGTGTACTGAACACCCCATGGATTTACGGCTGAGGGCATCTGCTACAACATTGGCTCTCCCTGGATGGTACAAAATATCCACATCATAGTCTTTCAACAGCTCTAACCAGCGACGCTGCCGTAGATTCAAGTTTTTCTGTGTGAAAATGTACTGGAGACTCTTGTGATCAGTGAAAATATATATATGAACGTCATACAGATAGTGCCTCCATATTTTTAAGGCATGAATCACCGCGGCTAATTCCAGGTCATGGGTGGGGTAGTTCTTTTCATGCTTCTTAAGCTACCTGGAAGCATAAGTAATTACTTTACCATACTGCATTAAAACACAACCTAACCCGATGCTTGAAGCATCGCAGTATACTACATAACCCTCTGATTCTTTTGACAAGGCTAATACTGGTGCTGAGGTCAGTCTGTTTTTCAACTCCTGAAAGCTCTGTTCACATGCTTCAGTCTAGTGAAATTTAGCTACTTTCTAAGTTAACTTGGTCAAAGGTGTTGCTAAGGTGAAAAATCCTTCCACGAACCTTCTGTAATACCCAGGTAACCCCAGGAAACTACGTACCTCGGTCGGAGTGGTAGGACTAGGCCATGTTTTCACTGCTTCAATTTTCTGCGAGTCTACCTGAATGCCAGCATCTGACACAATGTGGCCCATAAAGGCTACTGAATTCAGCCAAAATTCACATTTAGAAAACTTCACATATAGCTGGCGATTCCTGAGAGTCTGGAGCACTGTTCGTAGGTGATCCCAGTGATCTGCCTCTGAGCAGGAATATACCAGAATATCATCAATAAATACTATCACAAACAGGTCAAGATACGACCTGAAGATGTTGTTCATCAAGTCCATGAACACTGCTGGAGCATTCGTCAGTCCAAAGGACATGACCAGAAATTCAAAGTGGTCATACCTGATCTTGAAAGAGGTTCTTGGAATATCCCTCTCACGAACCCGAACCTGATGGTACCCTGACCTTAAGTCAATTTTTGAGAAATACTTTTCCCCCTGCAACTGGTCAAACAAGTTGTCTATTCTGGAAAGCGGGTACTTATTCTTGATAGTGACTTTATTCAGCTGCCAGTAGTCTATACGCATACGGAGGGAGCCATCCTTCTTTCTCACAAACAAAACTAGTGCTCCCCACGGTGAAGTACTTGGCCTAATGAAGCCCTTATCTAACAGATCTTTCAATTGTTCCTTCAATTCTCTGAGCTCAGCAGGAGCCATTTGGTATGGAGGAATAGATATGAGCTGAGTACCTAGTAACAAATCAATTGCAAATTCGATTTCCCGTTCTAGAGGAATGCTAGGTAGATCATCTGGGAATACATCTGGAAATCCATTGACTAATGGAATTGACTGAAGAGTTGGAGATTCTGTTTGGACATCCTGAACTCTGACAATATGATAAATACACCCTTTTGCTATCAATTTTCTCATTCGAAGATAGGAAATAAACTTACCTTTTGGCGTGGGTGCACTACCTTTCCACTCCCATACAACCTCCCCTTGAAAGTGGAATCGAATAGTCTTGGTCCAATATTCAACATTGGCATAGCATGGTGCCGGTCAATCCATACCCATAATTTCATCAAAATCAATCATTTCTAGTTCTATCAAGTCTGTTAAAGTTTGATGACCAATAACCTCTACTGTGATCCCCGGTAGACCCTTTTGGCTATGATAGAGTCACCGACGGGTGTAGACACTGAAAAAGGTCGCTGAAGTGATTCTGGCGTAATACCAAACTTTCGAGCCACTAATGGGGTAACGTAAGACAAGGTGGATCCTGGATCTATTAGTATATAGACAGAATGAGAGCAAATGTCCATCATATCTGTCACCACAACTGGCGACAACTCTGACTCCTGTCGTCCCGGTAAAGCATAAGTGCGATCTGGACCGGTACCTGAGCTAGATGCCCCTAATCTGCCTCGGCCTCTACCGGCTGGAGCTGAGGGCCTACGCCCTGCTGGAGATGTTGGGGCATGTGATCCTACTGAAGATCTATCCTGTCGGTCCCGATCACTCTGACCCCTGGATGGACAATCCCTCACCTGATGACCCTCATGTCCACAAGTATAACATGTTGTGGAACCATACCTGCATGCCCGGGAGTGACGTCGACTGCAAATAGGGAAAAGCGGCATGGTTAATCTACTCTTCTCTACTCCTCTCTGTTGCTGTGAACCTGCTGATCGTGAGCTCTCGCCGGGTCTTGACTGCTCCCGACGACCAGATCCACTCCCTTGCTGCTGTTGTGGGGGTAGGGGTCTGGGTGGTCTACCTAAAAATCGTGGCTTGGGTCCACCCTAGGACTCTACCTACATGTCACTAGGTCTGGCCCTGCGGCGCTGCTCCTGATCTGCCCTCCTTATCTCTCGTTGTCACTGTCTGATCCCTTCAATATTCTGAGCAAAAGCTTGGACGCTGGTAATATACATGTCCTCTCGCAGAGTGGCCGTAATACAGGTCTCCACATACTCAGGATTCAGCCCCATAATAAAATGATGCACCCTAGCCGGCATGGTATCCACAAAAGCTGGTGCATATCGGCCCAAGGATTCGTACCTCATAACATACTCCCGGACACTCATCGACCCCTGCTCCAGATGTAGGAACTAATCAACCTGGGCCTGTCGAATTTCCCGTGGTAGGTAGTGGTCCAGGAAAGCCTCTGAGAAGCTGGGCCAAGTCGAAGGGGAAACATCTCTCCCTCGGGACCTCTCCCAACTCTCATACCACAGTACTGCGATGTCCCGTAGCCAGAATACCGCTAACTCAACCGACTCTGCAGGTGTAGAGTGCATTACCCTAAAGATCTCTGCTGCATCTGATCCAAGAAATCCTAAGGGTCCTCCACCAAATCCGTCCCTGTAAACTGCGGGGGACTCAAGGCAAGGAATTCTCGCACCCTCGAACTACCAGGCCCTCCTGAGGACTCTGTGAATGTGGGTGCCACTGGCTGGCGTTGTGCAGCCATCATCTGAGCTAGCATACAACAGCGCTCCTTATCTCCTAATCCGATGGTACCAGTATAGAAACTGCTGGAGGAAGTTCCATCGCATTTGCCGCTCCGAGTGACTCCTGGCGTGGTGGAGAGTGCTTGGGAGACCGAGATGAAGTCTCCCTGTCACCCTCAAATCGGGTTGACTCTGACTGAGGCACCCTATTAGTGCCTTTCCCTGCTGCAACATCCAATCTCCTACCAATCGTGGGGTGTCGCGGGTTTTCCATTTCTCTGTAGATAAAAGAATATGGTAAGCTTAGGGACTCAACCCTATACTGTACAGCTCTATAGCACGACTGGATAAGAAGAAAGAGTAACCATCTTATCATGACTCGCAGCCTCCTGCCTATAGAATGTGGTGCACAACACATACATAGACAAGACCCTACTTTGCACGGCTTGCAGACTCCCTGGGACACGATCTGCTCTAATACCAAGTTTGTCACGCCCCACCTTGGGAGGCATGACTAGCACCTAGTGTCCTACTGGGGTCTGAACTGACTAAGCTAAGTTGTGGACTCCTGGTGTAGGCTCACTTCTCAATTCAAGAAAACAACGGACTATATCTCGGCTGTAAATACAACCTCCGGCCTACAAGGCCTTATAGCCACCTGTAAAATAAAATCAATTAGCCAGAAACAACAATAACAACAGTAACCTATGCGGGCCGACAAGACCACCATGATGTCTAGTTATGACTGTAAAGTAAAACCAGTGCTAAACAAAACTATGGCCAACAAGGCCACTAATCTATCAGCTAAACAAGGTCCCACACGGCTAACATGTAAACTAAATCACATTGGGCCCCACAAAGCTAACACGTAAACTAAAGCACGTATAGGCCCCACACGGCCAATAACAACTAACCACAGGGAAAAAGAATAATCTGCAAGCCTCTAGGAGTAATATGATGGTCGGGACAGGACCCTGACCTACTCATGAACTGTACAATCAAAAGGAAGTAACCTTCTATCTACAAGCTCCGGAAGAAAGGAACTAACTGCTATGGTGATGCTGGCTGAAAGCTACGAGGGACCTGCTCCCCGTCTATCCGTACCTACAGGCAAGTAATGCAGCGCCCCAAAAAGGGCGTCAGTACAATATGTATTAAATATGTAAGGCGATAACTGTAAATGACTGAAATAAAGAGATAAAACTGAGAATAACTGAAATGAAGGAATAGAGATCATACCTGAGTAATAGAATGTCTTACTGTCTAACTATCAATAACTAAAGCAAACATAAACCTTACTTGGCCCCCATAAGTCGGAAGGTAC
>JACEIK010002034.1:213030-236675 GCA_018107945.1 Datura stramonium | reverse complement strand
TGGCCAATGTTAATGTATATCTAAAAAGTCCAATTTTGATTTTGAAAAGGAAATAAATTGGAAAGATGTGAATTGGTAGGATATGATCTCTTCTTAGTTTAGAAAATTTAGAATTGATTTACATTCAGAATAGAAATATATCTAAAAGTCTTATTAGTAAATTAAGGAATCAGTTATGTATGGCTAGAGCATGAAATTCTTTTATCACAAAAATGTAGATTAAGGTTTATGATTCTTAAATTAGATAGGAGTTGAAAGTTCCAATCCATAGGCAATAATTCTTGACTAGCAACCGAAGGAAAGATTAACTAAATTGTATTGATAAATTACTTTCCTGCATGTTCGTTTTAACCTCAGCTTGCTCATTACTACTGTTCAGACTCACTTTATAATTTTGCCTTAGATTCTTATTAATTAGTAAACTCAAACTCTCAAAATATTGTTTATTTGGTTGTTTGCATTCTTAAAGGTATAGTTCACTAACGCTTGGAGGTTGATTCGTGCCGTAGTTGAGTCCACACAATGGGATCGATGCCCAGCTTCAATTAGCCTTTGCTTGTTGACCGTGCACTTGTATTGTAATTGCAAAATAACCAAACAATGGTATTATTACTGTTTTTAAGAGTTACGGTATATTCATGTGTACGTGAGATAGTTGACTCTAGTTTATTGTGTAATGGATTCCATAGTAATGCTCTAGGTATATAATTGGACTTTCTGCATTTCTAAAGTTTTTGAGATAGTCCATATTGGAAACTCTGTCGAAATTTTCCAAAATAAGTAGAGCAAGTTAAAAATTCTACTAAACAAGTTAACATTCTATGATGAATGTTCTTAAGGAAGGAGTGATACACCACCGTAAGTTCTGCTCCGCCAATTTATTTCTAATAGCATGTTGGTTAAGAGTTTTAGAATGACATACGTGCGGGAAAGGCCCCAGGGAAGCCGGACAGCGCCAAGTCGGAGCGTCGCAAGGCAAATGCGCTTATAAATCGCATTCGACAAATGCGACTTAAGAGGAGGAGTTCGGGCCAAGGAATATAAGGCCTCCCCACCTTGTTTTAAATCATTTCCTTACATTTAATTTCCAGTGAACGACCAGTAAACAGGGAGACGAAGGGTTTGTTAATTTCCGTCCGATTAAGCCATCAAACGCGGTCAAACTCAAATTGGCAGATGTAGAAGTATAAGGCTGGGAGCATTACTGCGGAGTTAGTTTTAGGAAATTCGGTCGGCGAATTGTCATCCTAGAACAAGGAAGTGGAATGCTCAAAAGGAGTGTTAATATACTCCCACATTAAAAGAGATGTCTTCTCCTTTCTAGACTTTCGAGAATTACGAGTTTTCGGTCTTTCATCGATAAGTCAAAGAATAGGCAATGAGTATATCCATAAGTATGGTTTCTTTTAAATATGTTGAATTAATTCTTCTTTCGTGAATATGAATACGGATTGGGAGAAACCTGGCGAATACTGGCAGCTACACCGGTTAATAAGAAAGTCGGCGGTTGAGGTATGTAAAGCGATTTCTTTTCGGCAAGCTAGTAGTTCTAGTATAGCAAAATGTTTAATTTCAGTAGGGTGTTTCATAAGTCATATATTTATATTTCAGTATTAAATTTAGTAAGCATGTTAGAAATATAATATAGTGTTCAACATGAAATTCAGTAAAATAGTATAAGTCGAAGCGAATATTCCCGAAATATTGTCTGATTGATATATTTAGTATCAGATTCAGTACAATTCAATATGAGATTGAACAGAATTCAAAACATAAATATTATCAGATCCAGTATATATATTACATGTGCCTATTGCATCTATGGAGACATGATTGTTACGTATTGGGCACCTTGAGCTTCCTTAGGCCCTTGTAGTTATGTTTGTGTTGACTCGCCCGCTAGAGGGTGAGGATACATCTCTCTAAAGTGCATGCAGTCCTCCAGCGGATGAAGGTGGATGCAAATTCCCCATAGCAGGTTGATCAGCACTATACCACACCCCATATCGCGCATCCGCCCGGGGTGCGATTATAGTTTCAAATTGATTTTAGATTTTAGATTCCCGAGTTACTCCAAACTCAAAAACAGCTACAGTTCAGGGGTCAAGTGGGCCCAGTTGCATACCAGGGGGCGGCTGGATGCTCATAGTTATTAGGTGGATGTAAAGGAACAGAGTAGGGGTATATATATTGTGTGATGGTTGGTACCTTAAGGCTTATGGGGGATGGTAAAGTCTTTGTATGCTGTATTTGTGTTGTTATTATGAGATGATATAAAGTAGACATGTGTTATCAGGTATGAATCTTACTCTCTTTAGTAAAGTTACGCTCTTTGCGGTCAGTCCTAGCCCGTCTCCTATTACTTAAGTATCTATCGGTATTGTTGTTTGCTTTCGATTATTTTAGTTATTGCTTTGCATACTCGGTACTACGTGCGATGCCCAGTTTGGGCGCTACATTACTTACTGCTTGGTACTCATAGATGAGGAAGCGAGATCCCTCGTAGTTCGATAGCGTGCAGAGTCTTCAGCTCCTGTTATCCAGGCTAGATAGCTAAGGTTTACTTCCTCTTTTATTTGTAAGTATGGGTAGGCCGAGGGCCTGTCCCGATCATGTGTGTGAGGCTTCGAATTGCTTATATTTTTGTGGTTAGTTATTTTAGTCATGGGGCCGTGTGTAATTTAGTTTGCATGTGATTGTCGTGTGGGGCCTTGTTCAGTTGTCGGTTGACCTTGTCAGTCACATATCAGTTCAACACTTGATTATACTTTTCGGTGATAACTAGTAAGCATGAGTGGCCTTGTCGGCCCGCATAAGTTCGCTTATGCTCGGTTGTTACAGTTGCTATTATATTCCCTCTGGTGGCTATAGAGCCTAGTCGGCGGAGAGCTATATTTACAATCGTTATAACCCGTTGTTTTCATAAATCCATAATTAAGGCCAGCCTGGCACCGAGAAGTGCTTAGGCTCGGTAGTCGCGGTACGAGGTCTAGTAGGGCACCGGTGCAATCATACCTCCAAGGCGGGCGTGACAGTAATGGGCATCATCCTCGAGATCCGGCAGGCTACCGTTCCCTACTGTTGATTGCTAGTTAAGCACAAGTGCAGGTAAGTCCATCTTTTAAAAAAATTTAACTGCTCCATAGATTGACCCGGCCAGTATTTAAATATTGTCAAAAACCCCTCCAAATCCCCCATCTTCCCTTTCGTCCACCTTCCCATTTGCCCATTACACCTTTTTAACTTCCCCATACACTACCTTTCTACCTTCCCATCACTAAGCCCACCTTTTCACCTACAATTCCCTTCCTCCTTCTCTTCTATAAAACCAATACTTCATTCTCTCTATTTTCATCACTACTCACTCATATTCTCAAATACACTAAGGCAAGAAAAGTTGTGTGGAACTCCTTTGTTCAAGCTTTGATCTTTCTCCTCTCTTTGATTTTAAAATCTATTTGGTATGTAACTCTTACTCTATTATTTATCATTTCATTGTCAAAATATGGATTATTTTGGAATATGAACATCAAAATGTCCCCCTCATGTATCTATTACCCCCCTCCATGATGATTATGCTTGTTGGTACTTTGCTATTATTCATTCAATGGTATGTAGAGGTAGTGATATAATGGTGGAATGATAATGTGGGTCTTCTCTATGCCAAAATTCTTGCTTCTTATTGTGTTTGATTTCAGTTGGGGGTGAAGTCTGAATAGCCCTATGTGTGCTTAAATTGAACAGCACCCTATGATAGAGCAATGACATTTTCTTAAGAGTAAATTATCACTTTTCCTTATTTGGCTATTGATATATTAGTGATTTAAGTCTCAGAAGTAAAATGGCATACCCAGTGATACTTTATACATAATTTAGTCTTGTTTATCTAATTTATTTTATACATTTTTCATGTAATTTTATATAAATGTGTGAATATATGTATAATAACCATGATTAATCCTTGTTTTGTAGGTTTTAATGAATTTGAGGAAATAATTCATAAGTTGATGAATAAGAGGAATGGAGTCAGGAGCAATGTGCGAAGGTGGCGGGTGCATGCAGCAGTAGCAAGTGGCCACCCTGGGCGGGTGCACAGCTGGCCTGTGCCTTCGCACCATGCCACGCCATGCTGGAGCACGCGAGAAGGCGGCATGCGGCGGCTCACAGCGCGGCCGCGATGCCCGCGCCAGGCCAGCTGCGCGCTAGCAGCATGCCAATGCGCTGCATGAGCAGCGTGTCCGGCGGCAGCGGTGACACTCGGCGGATGGGCATCTAGGCCATTTCGAAGGAAACCTGCAGCGTTACCTCAAAATGTCAGGCAGTGCTCCCGATACCTCCGTGACGAGGCCATTCCACGGCAGGCTAAATTTTGCACGTTTCTCATTTTACTATAAATAGGTCCCTTAGCTCCTAAAATCATTTTGGTGCGATTTTGTTCTGGAAAACCACCTAGGAGTGAAGGGAGAAGTGGGAGAACTCATCTAGCGTTTGTCAAATTCCTCTTCTCTTCTACCAATTCTTATAATTATATTAATTTAGTTATAGTTTCACCTTAGTTTCCCAGTTTTAGCAGATAGAAACTAGAACCACTTCTCTAGGAGTTGAATCCATGAATTATAAGCGTATTTTTATGAAATTGTGTTGGAATTAAGTTATTGATTGTTGTTTTGTCTTGCATTATTTTGGATTATTAGTTGTTTTTATAATTGATCACCATGAAAACATACATATTGCTTGGGCATATGCTTGAGGCTTTGCCTAGAGTCAAAACATGAGAATGTAAGGGCATGATTATATCTCATGATATAATTTGTGTTAGGATAAGATATGCCTAATGCCTTGCTTGATTTTAAATAAAATGGGATTATTTAGAGGCCGACTTAGAATTATCACATCACTACTCAAATAAGTAGTTGTGAGTCTAAGTTGAGTTAAATGATTGATGCACGAGAGTCCACACACTCATTTCCACGTAAAGCCACATCACGTAATTAATTTCCCACGAACTAGAATTAGCATCCTCGCTCACAATGATGGAGTGAGGCTAGTTTGTCGTGTTTGGAGGCTCGAAAGGCCATGCACACTGCAATTCTAATATGTGAGACGACAATTGATAGTATCACACTTAGACCATTGCAATTCGTAATAGCTCATGATTATCTGGTTTTAACTCTATGTTGCTCCTAGAGTGAATTCGGAATATTTCGTTGACCAAAATTAGACTTAATTAAACCTTCTCGAAAACTTCAATAATCAACACTTGCGGTATTTAATATCACACCTGAACTAGATGGTTAGCGGAATGGGTCAAATCCTTTTTGTGGAGTTGACATTTCGATTTTTAAAAGAACCGCACTATATTACTTGCACGGCCCGTACGCTTGCGGTATGCGGGGATAAAAGTCGCATCAAGTAGATTCTTTTGGCACCGTTGCCGGGGACTCGGTAAAGTTTTGATAATTTATCTGTTTTTGTGTGATTTTTAGGAATTTTCTTAAGTGTTGAGAAACGTTGGTGTAGTCGATTATTTGCGGGTGAGAAAGGGTTGTCTGCCGGTAGTAAAAATAGAGGAGCTTGTGGAACGTTGCTTGAACCTGAACATCAAATCCATTTGCGAAGGAGAGTAGCTCTAGAGCAAAAGCTGAAGAGACTTCAAGAAAGGTACAACAACAACCACCCGCGGGACAAGCACAGTTGTCGTCGGAAGCAATGTGACTAGACGATTCGCAGTGGCAATCCCTGGCGATGATGGCAAACTCTAATATCCATAAACCAGAGCCTGGAGGGAACTTGAGCTTAAACAGAACATGGTGCAGCTGTTACATTCTAGTGGTCAATTCAGCAGGATGACACATGAGAGTTGACATCACTTCTGAGCTTTCTAGAGATTAGTACACGTTTGTCCCCACGGTGTGTCCCGCAGTTATGTCCGGCGGCCCTCTTCCCATTTTCATTGTTGGGAGAGAGGCAAAGTGGTTGAAGGCTGAGCCACCGAACTCCATAACTTCATGGGATGATTTGGCTGAAATTCCTCATCGAGATTCTTTCCTTCGAGCAACAGCACTGCGAAGTTGCGAAGTGAAATACTCAATTTCAAGCAAAGCAGATGAAAACTTATATTTGGCTAGGGAAAGATTCAAGTCATTGTTGAGAGAATGTCCCCATCACCAGCAATCAAACGAAGTGTTGGCTCATACCTTTGTAGAAAGTCTAGACCCACACACAAAAATATTACTAGACTCTACATCGGGTGGAGCGTGCTTGGAGAAGACATATGATGAGTTTTACACTTTGTTTAACAGAGAATTGCTCAAGGAAATCAGTGGCACGACGAGTCATGTCGAGAGGGCAGGGAAAAGATCAGGGCCAGTAGGGTAGATGGAATGAATGCTGGCAGCAGCCTGGTTAACCCCCGTTCCAACATGAGATGATGACTGATTCCAATAAACTAAGTATGAACCAACACGAGGACGGCTTAATGCGGTTCAGCAAGCTCAAGTTGGTGTGAAATTTATGGTAATACTGGGCACAATGCAGAATCTTGTGGAGCCAATTCGGAATTAGTCAATTTTGTTGAAATGTGCCACGGGAACAATGAGAATTTTGGGAACAACTCCAGAGAATTGGCGGGACCACCGGGTGCTGCCCAGGGTGGAAACCAAAAGCAAAGTTATCCGCACCCTCAACAAGCAGTATCAGCAGAATAGGCAGAATGATGGGCAGTGAGCAGCATTAGATGAAACATTGTAAAAAATCATGGGGGAGACTCGATTAGTGGAAAATGCAGCGAGATGAAGCTTGAGACTTAAGAATCGGCAAGTGGCCACCCGCAATCTTGAAAAACAAGTGGGTGAGACCAACAGCTTGCTCAAAGCACTGAGATTGCAGGGGGATTACCAAGTGACACAGATCCTAACCCCGTGGATCAATGCCATCGGTCTTAGAAGCGGAAAGCAATTAGCTGATACGTGCCTAAAGAGCTAAGAAAGGAGATTGCAACCGAGTTGGTTGAGCCCGAGGACCATCCATCAACACGGGGAGATAATCGAGTCTTTGTAACAAAATGCACAATCTTCAGTGCAGCCAAGCACAAAGTCCACCACCACCATTCCCTCGAAATTCGAAAAGAGCAAGGAGGAAGAATGCTTCAAGGACTCCTTTGAGTTTCAAGAACTTCACATAAATTTGCCTCTTATTGATGTCTTGCGGGGAATGCCCAAGTATGCTAAATACTTGAAGGACGTGATGGCGAACAAAGATCGAGTTGGTGGACGTCCTGACTGTAGCACTGACTGAGGAGTGCAGTCACAGGGTATTGAGCAAGATTCCAAAGAAGCTCAAAGACCTAGGGAGTTTTATCCTTCCCATACAAATTGGTAAAGGCGGGAATTTTCTGACTGTGTGATTTAGGGGCAGCAATTAAACCTAATGCCCCTATCCTTATTCAGCACACTGGGAGTTGGGAAACTGAGGCCGACAAGATTGATGCTGCAGGTGGCGGATAAGTCGCGAGAGTAGCTTTTGTTGAATAATAAGACCTTCTCATCAAAGTAGTAAGTTTATTGTATGGCGATTTTATTGTCTTAGATTTTCAGGTTGATGACCGTACCCTTAATCTTTGGATGGCGTGCGGCCACCGGAGGAGCAGTGATTGATTTGAGAGCGGGGACCACTGAAAATGAGGGTCGAGGATGAAGAACTCTTACTGCGTTTACCAAGAAATGAACCCATCCGCACACTACAGGAACCTTAGTCAGGTTAGTGTGTTGTCAGAGGATGAGTGTGGGGTGGAGGATTCCACAGGTGCAGGGCCAAAGGCAATGACAAGTGTTCAGCCCGAATCTGATAAAGGGCTCCAAATTGAGAAGAAGTTGGAGGAAGAGAGGAGCAGTGGAAGTGCATTTTCCTCTAAACGAGAAAAAGAGGAGGAGATGGTTCTTGAAGAGAGAACCTAGGTATGAGGATGTCCTGAAAGGACTGTCCACGTCATGCTGTGACGTAAAATTGGAAGTACTTCTTGGGAGGCAACCCAAAGGGTACCCAGGTACAATTTGTTTAATTTTTGTTTGTGTTGATTTTATTTTCATTGTGTGTTGTGTTTTGGTGGAAAGTTGGTGCGGATGGAAGGAGTCGAGTACCGAGAAGGAGAAGCTAAAAAGCATGGAATAGAAGAAGTGTGAGGTCAAACACCCACCTAGGAGAACTTGAAGAAAAGCATGCTTTTAGCTTGGCAAAGAGGCTCGAAATGTATTTCTCATCCTTTTAAATTTAATTGATTGCTATGAGGACATAACATGATTTAAGTGTGGGGTGAGAAAAATTTCAAAATTTTATTAACCCAACGACTTTTAGTGAATGTAATGCTTGTGAGACATCTTGAAAAATTTGAAAAATTTTTGTGAGTCGAAACATGACTTCATCACCACGTTGGTTTTTCTTTTCGGTTCTTTAAATGAAGTCTTTGAGCGAAGAATAAAATTTTCTTTGTCTATATATAATGTTTTAGTCATGGTGCAAGGGACTGTTTCCGACGATGAATGGATGACGACCGTCTTGAGGAAAATTAGTCAATAGGTTTTGGTTTTTGAACCCGTAGCTAATGATGGCTTGATATTCTTGTTATGTGCTATACATGATTGTAAGATACAAGTGTGGTTAGTGTTGAAGCGTGTGAGAAGTGTATAACTTTGTGTGAGATACTTAGGTTCTTCAATATGACTCAATATGATTAGAGCTTAATGTTTGAATTCTTGTGATTAGGCTGGGTTAGAATTACCTGGAATGTGTCTTGAATTGAGCATGTGCCATGAGTGTAAGGTTTTTGAGTATTTTGTGCTATTGTGGAGTGTCTAAGGCTTTTGTCTGGTGTGTTTATAAAACGAAATGAAGGAGGTGAATTGCAGGAGATGATTTAGGCATTTCTTTTAATGAACCTAAATGCTATCCCTCACTTTACCTACCTTGGATAATTAATCCTAAGTTATCCCCATTGAGACTTGAGCCTATTCTTTGATAGCTGCAACATATTAATCCCTTTTCTTTCATTAGCCTTGAATTTGATCAAAACTCCTAGCTTGAAGAAAAAATCCAAAAGAGTGAAGGAGTGAGAAGAATGAAAACGAAGGAAAAGTAGCAGTTGTAAAAGTGAGAAAGGTCAAGGGTGCACTTGCTTGAAAATGGTTGATTATTAGTAGGGAGTAAGAAAACAAATTAATGAAAAGAGTTATTTATAGAATCCTTACTACTAAGCTAAGAGTGCCTAAAAATGAGGGGAAAACAAAGAGGAAAAGGAAAGTTGAAAAGAGATGAAGGTGAAGTAAGAGAGGAAGTTCCGTAATGAAGGCGTGATGTATTAAAGCGCTTAGGAAAGATTAGTCACCATTCTTGGCCATAATAGTACCGTCCCTTAGTTACATTACAACCAAAAGTCTACTTGATCTTACATTCTTACATCCTCAAATTAGTAGGTAAAACACTAAGGGCAAGCTTATGGTCATTACTTGATGCATGAATTCTTTGAGTAGAGCGTAATTCTATTCATATACCCACGCATGTTGCAGACTAAAAAAAATTTTGCGTGTGAAATTGGGTAACTCTCTTTCCGTGAGGGCACATGTTGAATGAAGTATATAATTCATGTGGGATTTCTTTATCAGTTGATTTGCATGAGTTTGCTAAGATGGAGAGTCGATTCTTCCAGGTTAGGAAGTCTTGACAAAAGTAGTATATCATTCATGGATTAAATTGTGCATGCTCTACTTTTAGCTTGTCGTCTTAAATAATCATTATAGTCGTAGTTTGAATTATTTTGCTAAATTAGCTATGTGTTTGAGTCTCCATATGCATGAGATGTAAAAGATTGTTCGAGGGCGAACAAGGATTTAGGAGTGTGGGGTTGTGATATCGGGAAAAATAGCATGCCCAGTGATGCTTTATACCTTAATTTAGTCTTGTTTATCTAATTGCTATACATTTCATGTAATTTTATATAAATGTGAATATATGTACTAAATAACATGATTAGTCCTTGTTTTGTAGGTTTTAATGAATTTGAGGAACTAATTCATAGTTGGTGAAGTAAGAGGAATGAGAGTGGGAGCAATGTGCGAAGGTCGGCAAAGGCATGCCTTGGCAAGGCTGGCCGCGCCAGGCAGCGTGCCACGCTGTGCGTGTGCCGTGCCCAACACCGTGCCACGCCCATGCCGAGCACGCGGAGGCGGCATGCAGGCGGGATCCTAGCGCGCGGCGCAGGTGCCACGCCAAGACAGCTCTGCGCCAGCGGCACTCTGTCACCAACACGCTGCATGAGCAGCGTGTCACATGAATCAGCAGGTGACACTCGGCGAGATGGGCATCCTGAGGCAATTTCGAGAGAGCCTCGCGTTTACCTCCCGTGTCATGGAGTCGATTGCTCAAGCGATACACTCACGTGACACGGAGCCATTCCCGACAGGCTAAATTTTGCGGGTTTCTCATTTACTATAAATGGTCTGGCTCCTAAAATCATTTGGTCACGATGTTTATTGGAAAACCACCTAGGAGTGAAGGGAGAAGTGGGAGAACTCAGCTAGGGTTTGTCAAATTTACCTTCTCTTCTGCCAATTCTTGTAAGTATGTTAATTTAGTTATAGCTTCTTGTAGTTTTACGAACATGAATGGCTAGAACCCTTCCTCTAGGGTTGAATCCATGAATTATAGGCGTGTTTTTATGAAATTGTGTTGGAATTAAGTTATTGATTGTTGTTTTGTGTTGCATTATGGATTATTGGTTGTTTTTATGATTGATCACCTTGAAAGCATACACGTGCCGAGCACATGCTTGAGGAAGCATTTACCTAGGTCAGAACATGAAAATGTAAGGAGCATGATTGTATCTCACAATATAATTTGTGTTAGGATAGAACTATACCTAATGCCTTGCTTGGTGGAACCCAAAACGGGATTATTTAGAGACCGACTTAGAATTATCACATAAACACTCAAAAGTAGTTGTGAGGCTATGATTAGGTGCACGAGAAAGCCCTACTCATTTCCACGTAAAACACATCCCATGATAATGCCCACGAACTAGAATTAGCATCATCGCTCACCGATGCGGTGAGGCTGGTTTGTCGTGTTTAGAGCTCGAAAGGCCATGAACATGCAATTCTAATTATGTGAGACGACAATTGATAGTTTCACACTTAAACCATTGCAATTCGTAATAGCGCATGATTATCTGATTTTAACTCTATGTTGCTCCTAGAGTAAAGTGAATATTTCGTTGACCAAAAAATTAGACTTAATTAAACTACTCGAAAAACTTATATAATCAACATAGGTATTTAATATCACACCTAAACTAGATGGATTTAGCGGAATGGGTCCAGTCCCTATGGGTTTGACATTCCAGTTCTTAAAAAACCACTATATTACTTGCACGACCGATACGCTTGCGGTATGCGGATAAAAGTCGCATCAATTTTTGGTGTCGTTGCGGGAATGAGTCGTCATGGGTAAGTTTTGAATCCGAGTGTTTTGAAATTTCACTATTTTGGGAGGAATCTCATTGCCTGGTGTCCACCGGCAAACAGCTTGATTAGGCAGGCAAAACACCAAATGAAACTGCAGGGGGAGGGTCTAGGCTTCAAGCCACTATCCTAGACTTGTGTTACACCGGCGTTCCGCGAGTCGTGTCACACCCATAAACTGAGGGGAGGCGCGGCGCTCCCATACCTGACTGGTTGGAAAGCCGGCTATATGACATCTGTAACTGTAACACTTAGGCCGTCCGAGGCCACTGTCGAAATCATTGGAGCACAAACTAGACCCATGATGTCTCAACAATACGGGTAAACAATGAAATGCAAACAAGGTTGTGAGTATGCTAAACAACTAAACAGCAAAAAAAAGCCGACAGTACAAATTGAATACCATTGTACACACCAAGTCCTAAGCCTCTAAAGAGTAAACTGGCGAGCGGTCGAAATAGGGCTCAGACCACCACCGCCTTTATATCTCAAAGGAAACTCTACGGAAAACCCGAGTCTTAGCTCCGAGAAGAAAGGAGCATACCAACTTAAATCCACTAATCTCACGAACTACTACTGCAGCTGCCAATCCCGACCTCTACCTGCACCTGCGCTGCAGGCGCAGGTCCCACAAGCGAAGGACTTCGGTGCGAAGAATGAAATGTCTTGGTATGTAAGATGAAAACTATAAACATGTAAATAGCAATGATAACTGAACCGAGAGAAAAAGGAATAGTAACAACCCAGAATCCTGGAAACTGCAACCTGGCAATAAGTTAATCTTTGAAGTGCAAATGCGACCAAGTAATGCACAAGAAAATCTATAACTGTAATGCAGCCCGACCATCCAACCATAAATCCATATATAAAATTCATCGGTAGGTGTACCATACGAAGGAAAAGGCAAAAATATCTTCAGCTGATGTATCACACCAGAGTAAAATAAAAATATCTCCAGCCGATGTACCACACAGGGTAAAATAAAAATATCTCCATCCTATGTACCACACTTTAGTAATAGAAATAAAAAATATCTCAGCGATGTACTACACGAGGTAAAATAAAAGAAATATCTCTAACCGATGTACCACATTGGGGTAAAATTAAATATCTCTAGTCGATGTACCACACTAGGGTAAAATATAAATATCTCCAGCCGATGTACCACACCAGGATAAAATAGAAATAATTCTCAATCATAATCATAAATATGGCCAATATGGCTTAGATTGAGTCAATTTGCTACGTATAGCATAAATATGACAAATGTTAAATCTATGGCAGAATAGGCCTTTTTCGTAACCCATAAATGTAAGTGAGCACCCATATCATGTAAAAAGCTAGAAAATATGTATATACATCAGGTAAAGTATCAAATTATACATGGACATGTCGACTCGGTTACTTCAAGGACCATCTGGAGGTTTTATGACAGTATAAATTTTGTAGGCTTACAAACAGCCATGCACAAATAAATATAATTACCTTTGCATATTCACTTAGATAGAAACACATAAAGCTCATTTCTACACAATTCTTTAACATTTGGGAACTGCAAATATATACTTCCTACCATGTGGTTCCTTTATTTGTATCGACAGCTATACATTGAAATTTCATTGCCGAATTTATCATGTAGATAAGCACATATAGTTCTTAATTCATTTGACTTATGTGCGGGAAAGCATGGAAATTATAACTAGGAACTTGGAGTTATTTGTCATATACATTGAGTTGGCCCAGACTACGAGACATACAATGTATAGACTTCTATATAATGTATAACTCGTATTTAGTTAACTGGGTGACCTCTAGGAGACTTCCTGGTATTCAAAGTTCTGAGCTTAACTGATCATTATCATAGCTTGTCCTTATACTTACTTAGACATTAGGAACATTGGTACATGGGAGAATCTCTTTCTGAATTTAGGAAATTACCTTTGGTAACTCAACAAGAGCTAAACATAAAGATGCATGACTTGAATATAACTGAAAGAATTCAATTGTATGTAATAACATGAAAATAATATACATTAAGACTTTTTACTGGAAAGACATATAAAGACTTGAGTTTTTAGACTTGTATACAACATGAAATACTTGAGCGAGACATTAGCATAATTCTCGAAATATGATCTCTCAAAAACATCTTAGATCAGCTAGCACATTTCAACATAAATTAGGGACGTAAATACACTAGCAAGGATCGATACTTGGAGCTTTATAACTTAGGAACTCGTAGGTAACCCTCTAAGTGATTCCTTATAGGCAAATAATTATATATAGTTGTAATTCAGGTGATGCTGGATTGACTTACATTACTTTGCATTTATACGCGGAGCTTAAGAAAGCTTACATAATCATAAGTGTCTTAGAAGATCCTAGGATTACCCTTTTCAGAGATGGTAGAAAATTTCAACACTTAGAATAGATAACTTAGCCTAATCGTTTGAGAATTTATAACAAAGATCTTTTCAACTTAAGTTACTATTTTGCAGACGTTCAACTCTAATTATTTCATAGAAGGTTAACACTTTGGTAATGATTTACATTCATCAACGTAACACATATTGAACCTAAACAACTTAATTTATAACTCTTTTGCTAAACATCTTTAGAGCAGGGGTTAATCTTCCTAGCTGTTGTCTACCTCGTTCACCCTCATAACCCGTATCATCTAATTTAACAATATTTGCTCTACTTTACTTATTCATCTTAAATTCACTCTACACTCAAGTCTTTACCCACCGTGTGTCACTATTCCATCAATTCTAATAAGCATACCACTTTGCCTAATTGAAAACTTATGCAGCACCACATTAACATGTATCGACTTAGCTTATACGTGGCGCTTGTAGCTTTAAAGAGGAAAACATAAAATCTACTTTTTACCTTAACCCTTTAAAACATAAGAAATATAGGAGGGATTAACAATATTATTAAAACTTCATTTCAATAAGCTCGTTTTCCCTCAATCGTACAGCGTCATCCTCTTAGCTTAAGTCAATTACATGTCGTGATCTGCTTAGCATTTCCTACCAATTTCACTAAGTGACCAGATATTAACATATTCAACATCACATATACAATATCTTTGCAAAGGACCAGCTCATAGTGTCCACGCTAAGGGACTTCGGACTCGATTTAGAACTATGACAACAATCGTATAAAAATTTACGCCTTACCTTCATTTGTTCGCTTCAACCATTCTTAACGATTCAAGCTTTATCCCAAGTATTTCCAACCCTTTGGAAAGGATCATACATGCCTCAGTATGATTTTAAAAATATAGGAATATTGATCTTTCAATACATAGTTTCGTGCTTGAAAAACAAGGAAACGGGATGCCTTTACATACCTTGTACGTCGACTCTAATTTGCCGAAAATATTCCTTTCAAGCTTACTCCTTAAGGATCTACCAAGTCAATTTACAAACCAAACAAGAAGCAAATTTACTTCACCAAAGTTCTGGAAAAATTGAACAGCAACACACCACAAAAACACATAAAGAAACAAAAAAACACAAAACAACAACACAGCCCTACAACTTTCTCAAGTTATAACCTCATAAACTTAAAGAAATCAAAAATTACTTACCCTTTCTTGGATATGTTATCAGCTAAAGTAAGGATGGCTCTACTCTTTCCTCTGCCTAGAATAATCTAAAAACAGCAATACCACAATCAACCACAAGATGACAATAAGCCATGACTTTCTTCCATGGTTCTCTTTTCAAAGCCAAAAAGAGACAAGAGTGAAGTTTATTACGGGATATCTTTTTATAACCTCATAAACTTAAAGAAATCAAAAAGGGAATTACTTACCCTTTCTTGGATATGTTATCAGCTAAAGTAGGAGTAAACTCCTACTCTTTCCTCTGCCTAGAATAATCTAAAAACGCAGCAATACCACAATCAACCACAAGACAACATGAAGCCATAACTTTCTTCCAAGGTTCTCTTTTCAAAGCCCAAAAGAGACAAGAGTGAAGTTTATTACCTGGGATATCTTTTCACCATGTGATAGGTCTTTGAATTCTCTGAATTCTAAAAAACAAATCAACTAAAATGGAGTAGAAATGAGCTTTCTAACTAAATTATAATTCATATAGGTGGGCCGGCCATGGTCTGGGCGGCGCCCGTGCGACATGTCCTCGCGCGCGGGCATGCGCGCCCACTGCCTACCTATCTCGGCACCCGCGCGCCTGGGCACTTTCCCCAGCCGACAGTGCTGTCTTCAAACAAGCATAACTTTTTACTCCAAACTCCGATTGGCGAGCAGTTTTTTCACGTAAACTAGACTCAAATACCTTTCATTTGATATGTTATGGGACTTCTGTATCATTATATGTTTGTATATATGACAATTTAAAGTTCACCCTTATTTACAAACTTCACATACTCTTCGCTTTTCCCTTTGCACATATTTCCTCCTCACCTACGAACAACATACGACCCATAATTCCCTTAATATGACATATAACCATCAAATAATAATCAAAAAAAAATCCGGGGTGTAACAAGTAGACCGAAAAAATGCCTGTGTGTCACCGGATGACCTTGGTATTCCCAGTGTTCTGTTATGGTCCGATGGCTTGAGGATCTTTATCTGAGTTTCGCCGATGTCTCGCACTTCCAGTGCTTCACATCTCAGCAATTCTACTTGTTTGTCATCCAATTGTTATAATTCCTTGCGTTAGTTTAGGGAAGATGTTAGTTTTCATTTATTTTATTTTATTTTATTTTCTCTTGAACAAAAATACAAAAAGAAAGTATGATTGTATGGCACTAGCATGGTTTTGCGGAGTGTGTCTTCATCAAGGAACCTAAGAAAGGGAAAGGCCCCAGCCTCCTCTTCCACCAAAGGAAACAGGAAACTAAAGGCATCTGCAGCACACACCAACTCCCCAAAGGCCATAATATTCTGTGTGGCGGACGTGGAGGGGCATTATGCTATTTGCAAGGGCCAATCAATCAGTGTTGAGAAGAGGTTAGAATTGGTGGGGCTGCGAGGTGACCTCCCCAACATCACTGCTCAGTTCAATGACCACCAATGGCATGTTTTTACCAATCCACTCCCAGATATTACCCCAGCCTCATCTCAGAATTTTACACCTCTTACCAAGCTAGGCAGGAGAGCATGCATAAAACGGGTAAGGTGGACGAATTTCCCTTCCTACCTTCAATTAGGGTGCGAAGTTTTGAGGTTGAATCACTCCAGCGATTATTAATTCTCTATTCTAGGAGGACGAGATTGACACCGACTCTAAATATACAACCAGAATTGCTGACAAGGAGAACCAGTCTATGTGGATAGCTCTAGCCATTGTCGTAGAAACACCTTTCTCTGCCACAATGGGCAGCGAGATTTATCGCCGTGATCTTAAGTTTGAGGCCAAGTTGTGGTTGGACTTCATTTGTGGACGTATCATACCTTCAAAAAATGAGTAGTGGGTCAGTTTGGAAGCCGCAATCCTCATCACTTGCATCATGACAGTGGTCCCCATAAATTTTGGGGAAATTATGATTGTTCAGATGAAGAGAAAAGCTAGGAAAGATGGCACCTCAATTCCCTATGTTGTGCTCATATCTTAGTTATGCCTGCAAGCTGGAGTGCCACTTTTCCCAGATGAAGCCCCAAGATCTGCTACTAGTGTCAATACTATGGATCAAAAAAGGGACGCAGATGCTCCCAAGAGCAAGCCGAAGCGGCTGCAAGCCTTTGATCTCCCAGAAGGATCTTTCTCTCATGGTTCTAAGAAAGCCTCACTGGCTCCTGATCTTAATATGCCACACCCAAAGGCATCGGGACAAGCTTCAGGCATAGCCCTTAATAGGAACGCCTCAAACCCTCCCACATCTTCCTAACCAAGCAGTCTCTACAAACTTTCGGAAATGACTAACTCTCATGAAAGCCGCTTCAGAAGTTGGCTAAAAGCCTCCCTGCCCTCATTTCCCAAATAGTGAAAAACGAGATTAATGTTACATCCCATAAGTTTCTATTATTTAGTGACGCATGCGTACGTATGTTGAGAGTTTTGGAGTATGATGCGTGCAAGAAAGGGCCCGGGGGATGAGTATACGAACACAACATTGAGTGAGCAGGAGGCTCCTTGGGCGTTACGCCGCGCTGCTAGGCCGGTGCTATTGCCGGCGTGCCCCTGGCCTAGCGCTATGGCTGGTGCGCTGCGCCACCACATCAACCATATATATCAGCCTCTTTATTTTGTTTAAATCATTCTTAACAATTTCCCTCGATATAAAAAGGGCACAAGTGATAACTTCTTCTATTTTTTTCCGAATTATGCTACTAAAATCCATCCAAACACAAATTCATCCTGGATAATGAGTTCTAGGCCTACGAGGAACATCCATGCAGATTTATTTCTTGAAAAGTTGCATAGAGTACCAGAACCCCACCGAGTAAAAGTTGGAGAAATCACTTCTAATTGTGTCCTAAGCAGCTACAGGTGATAGGTAAGCATTTCTACCTTCTAAACTCTCATGAATTTGTAAGTTCTCGATCGAATTGAAGGAAGTTGAATTATAGTTAATGTTATTAAAAGATATCGTCAATTGCGGAGTTTCAGTATTGAAATTAACCTTATTCTCTCAGCGTAGGGCTGCAATTGAGTGGAACTGCTAGATTCAGGTTGAAACTATTTGGAGAAATGGGAATCGACATTTGAGGTATGTTAAGTCTTATCTCTTCGGAAATTTATTCTTGTCATATAGTTATACGACCTATGCCCTTGAAAGTAGATAATAATATGGTATGTTCTGATTAGCTGCTGCTAGTAGGTAATGATCTTATATGTTGTAATTAGCTGTTGCTAGTAGATAAGGATAATGTATGTTATGGTTCGCTGCTATAAGACGTATTGATATTATACCATAGTATCCCTCATCGAGAAAGGGTATGTTAACTGTGACCAATACTGGGTGTGCCATAGAGATCTTCCCGTTCACCTATTTACTGTTTAGAGGTATTTTGATGTTTTTTCTGTCGTGCCAAGGCCTTAGGAGTTTACGGTTAGCTATGGGGCCTGACTTGGTAAGTTGGACAGCATAGGGAATAGTCGGGCAATATAACTTTTAGTTTGGGGCCTATACTGTTAGTAAAGCTCGCCTAGAGGCCGTTGGCGTACCTTGACGCCTCCAAGGATAGAATTTGGATTGGGTGGTCTTACCTCGAGTTAGTGGCACCAGGTTTGCCTAGTGAACTGAGCGACAGCCTGCCATATGAATGGCTACTATCAGTGACCATTAGTTTTAGCTGATTCAATGCTTGTCCTACAGGTTGCTCAGTAAACCACTCCAGTTGTTACAAGTTTGACAGACAAATATATACCCTAAGGAGGAAACCTTATTACTAGTGAGATGTGAGGCCAACACCCCAGGCTACTCTTATAGATGCCTAGATACACGTTGTCGTGAAGGGCTAGGTCAAAATATACCTGCCTACGTGGCTATGAACCTTCCATAGGAGCCATATGAAATCTGAAAAGACTAAGTTAAGGTCCAAAGGTACTAGAAACAGAATATCATAGTGTTACTTCCAGGATAAGAGTTATAGTAAACTACCTGTGGAGAGTGAGGACTGACTGCTTAGGAGCATTTTCGATCAATAGCAGCCCCATAGTTGTTTTAAGCAGAGGATCCAAATAGTTGGTCATCTACGACCTTACTGTTCGCTTGTGAGCTATCGTTGTCCTAGCATGACCTTCAAGTATCACTTAGGCCATCCTGTACCTCGCCTATTCTGTCTGGGCCATTAGAGATTACAATCACTGCTAGGACCCTCTGGTCAGGGGTAGGCATACGCAGTGTGCCAGTTGTCAACTATATAGACTATTCTAGGGGTGAGTGGTGGACGTGTTAGGCCTAAGGGGTAAAATATACCTTTTGAGTGGATAGATTGAGACTAAAATATAGTACTTCGGTCTGGAATGACCCCACCTAGGATAGCCTCCATTGACCAATTTCAGGGTTGCTAACTGTGTCATCGCCTACGGGGCTATGGATCGCTTAGAGGAGCTATGTGATATTGCTCAGAGGAGCTTAGTGATGTCGCTCAAAGGAGATATGCAATATCTTAAAGGAATATATTTAGGCCTATAAGACCATATTTATGTCCTTCCACATGTGGACCTCTTCTTATGCCATTTTGAAATTACTGACCCTCTGTCGAGCCTTGTGTGCCCAGGGTGCAGTTACAGGAGCCCAACGGGATCAGACATATTTACAGGAGTCCAGCGGGATCAGTTGCAGACCTAGAGGCTAGGAAGGTTGGCTATAGTTACCAATGGATCATAAGGACATAGTTAGGGGTATATAGATTGAATTTTACTTGCTAGGGCTTATGGGGGCGTTGGTAGGTTATTTCTGTGTTGCTTTCACTTTCCAGGCTTATGGGGGCTAGGTTAGGTTCTTGTTTGTATACTTGCTTGTTAGATATAGTTTATGGATGTATAGTCATGAAGCTTCAGCTCATATTCATGTAGTGATATATTAGACGCAGGTTATGGATAAGAAAGATTACAGGTTAACTTATTCCCCTTCTTTCTATTTACTCTATTCTTTATCAGCTTCTATCCAGCTTTTAATACATCCTTACATATTCGGTACATATTGTACTTACGCTCACACATAGGGCGCTGCATACTTTCCTGCAGGTTTAGACAGACAGGGTTCGAGGCCTCCTTAGCAGCTATTTGGAGTCAGCAAATTATTCATCTCCTTTCATTTAGAGTTGCCAGATAGTACAGGTTTTCTTGTCCTTATTATATAGATTTTGGGTAGGTCGGGGCCATTTCCCGACCACTATTTCACTCTTAGGCTTTCATACTACCGTTTTCAGTTAGTTGGTTGTTCTTGGCTGTATAGGGCCTATGTATGTTTTTTTTGCATGTTGTCCATGTAGGGCCTAGTGTAGATTTTAGTTAGCAGCCTTGTCAGCTATAGTATGAATATGACTACCGGTTTTCATTCTGTATGACTAGACAGCATGATGGTCTTGTCGGCCCGCATGGGATCCTTTTATTGTCATATGACTGGGTTAGCTATTTTCTTTTGCAGGTGTTGCGTGGCCTTGTTGGCCCAAGGTTGTGTTTATAGTCGAGATATAGTAGTTTGTTTTCTTGATATTGAGTTGCTGGCAGGCACCAGAAGTGCATATGCCCAGCTAGGTCAACCCAGGTGTCAGTATGGCATTAGGTTCCATTCATGCCATCGAAGGTGGGGCATGTAAAACTTGGTATCAGAGCAACGTTGTATCCTAAGGAGTTTGCAAGTTGTGTCTAGTAGAGTCTTTTTTATAAATGTGTTGTGCACCACATTTTATAAGCAGAAGGCTACAAGGCATGATAGTATGGTTACCCTCCTTCTTCTCAGATAGTGCTTTAGAGCAGAGTTGTATAGGATTGAGTCCCTAATATTTCATTGTTATGCCTGTATAAAATAATGTTTGATAAGAGATAGACTATAGCTAGTTTCAATTCAGATACAACAGCAAGAGAGGGTACCAGTGAGGTGTCACAAATGGGGATAGCCCAGCCTTAGGGCGAAGGAGAGGCATTCTTCTCAATCTCCCCAGCATTCTCCCAGGGCACCAGGAACCTCATAAGGTAACAAACACATCAATACTGCGCCCAGTTTTTCCTACACCCTCGGATTAGGATGATAGGAGTATAACATACATGTTGTCTTACCTAGTAGCTATTTAGTATTAGACAGGGACAACAATTACTGTGGATTACCTGAAAGGTGTAAATGGGTGGTAAATTGTGGGATTTTTACCTATAGCCTTTAGAGTTTGTTGAGTTTAACACTCCAACCCTACTATAGTATGATATGGTTAATTTCCACCTTCAGCGCTTCTCTCATTATAGAAGAGAACGTGAATATTGACGCCAGGTTGCTAAGAGTAAATAGTAAAGGAGGGCTAAACCTGTTGATCCCAGGAGGTGTTAGAAAAAGTGGTTAAGACCCTTAGTACTTAAATAAGCCACCTAGGCCCTCATAGCTGTAAATCAGGATTATAGGTAAGATTGCTAGTAGCCGAGTATATGTGAGCCCATAAGCAATACACCCCCAGTAATATAGTAAAGCTCGGGTCTGAAAGATATTAATCCTACCACGGTATGTTAATGGTAGTAGTGTATACTGCTATGGCCCTAGTTTAGTATGTTGAAGGAAAAAGGGATTATACGATGGAAGCCGACCCGAGTGCGGGTCTAGAAGATGCAGGTTGGCAATTCTGGCCAGTAAACTCCTCCCCAATATGGCACATGGGGCACGAACCCCGGATCTTAGCCTATAGAATTAAGGGGAAGGCAGGAGTATCTAGCTCTGGAGGAGAACAGGATCACCTCCAGGCTGTAGCAGGCTGATAGAGCTTGGAATCACCGCTAAATGTCGAGAAATAAGTATCAGGATGATATCTAAAGGGTAGTGAGATTGTGACCTAGAATACTGCGGTATCAACTTTAGTTGTGGAATCAATGTAATGACAATACGGAGACCTTAGCCTACTATAGCCCAGAGACAAGGCCCAGCAGAAGGATGTCTCGACCTTTGAGATAGTAGGGGACGGAGTCTTGAGACCCAAGGGTCGACTCTACATTCCAAATGTTGCAGGGCTTTGTTAGTAGATTGTAGCAAAGGTACACCATGTGTGTTATTTCCCAACCCGAGGTTGATGAAAATGCATTAGGTTATAAAAGAGATCTATTGATGGCAGGGGAAGAAGAAAGATATGGTTGATTTACAACATCGAGCTCCAATTGCCAGCAAGTAAAGGCTGGACATCAGGACCATAACGGGCTAACTAAGGAGATAGAGTTGGAAGTAGCCAATACAAATTTAATTACAAATTTACCTCGTACTAGGTGTAAACTTGACCCTACTTGAGATATTGTTGAAAGGATAATAGGATCAACTCATTTCTTGCCCAGTCAGAATTACATTTCAGCTAAAGATTACGCTGAGTTAAATACCAAAGAGATAATCCGGCTACATCATGGGCATAACTCACAGCTAGGTTTTGGAGAGGGTGTCAGAATGGATTGGGACACAAGTTAATTGGATTCTAACTTCTCATTCCCAGGCAACTGTCCAAGCAGAGCACACAATTTAGATGCTCGAGGATATGTTATAGGTGGAAATGTAGGTCCCCTATATGACGGTCTGAAGAAGATAAGTCAGAGTTAATTGAACCTGACATAACACAACAGTCAGAAGAAAAAGTTAAACTCATTGAAGAGTATCCTATTCCAAGGTACGACATAGGGAGTTGGTGATTGAGGCAACAAATAGGTATTCTTGAAGATTTCGCCAAAGAAGGGTGTTATGAGATTAGCCAAAAGAGGGGCAAGCCCATCCCTAGATTCACTAAGCTATATCGGACCCCCGAAAGATCCGCCAAGTCGCATATAGGTTAAAGTTGTCTTTGGGGCTAGAATTTGTTCATCCAGTCTTTCATGTTTCAATGTTACACAAGTGAGTAGGAGACCTTTCTCGGTTTATCCTAGTCGAGGATGGTCAGGTCACAAAGGAACTGTCCTATGAGAAGAGATTAACAGGTCCACAGAATGAGGACCAAAGATGTAGCCTATATTAAGATATTATGGAGGAACATAAAAGTAGAGAAGATGACCTAGGTAGTTGAGAACAACATGAGGTCTAGATATCCTCACTTGTTCCAGACCCTACGATGATACTGCACAAACTCAGATAGTTGCAATTGAGATGATATAGTTCTCGTGTGTTGTGTATTTGTTTTTACTGCTACTATTATCAGTTGCTTACATATATGTTGTGGAGCTATACTATTCAGTTGCTTGTAATGTCCTGTGAGGCACCTATGTTGGAATTTTCTGCATTTTAGGTTTGCGGATAGTCTAGGTTACAGAGGAGACTCAGCTAAAATTTTTTCGGCAAAGATTGCAGGAGCAAAGTCTCTTGAGTTTAAGATTACATTCGACGACGAATATTTCCAAGGGGGGATGATATATCACCCCATAAGTTTCTATCAGTTAGTGATGCGTATGTACGTATGTTGAGGGGATTGGAGTATGACGCATGCAAGAAAGGGCCCGGGAGATGAGTATACGAACACATCATCAAGTGAGCAGG
>JACEIK010002034.1:140327-159170 GCA_018107945.1 Datura stramonium | reverse complement strand
CACAAGGGATGAGTGGCATGCCTCCAATATACTCATCATCTCAACATCGGGAACACATATGGGAATCATCCCATCTGCACAAATACAGAATAAGTAGGGATCATCCCAATAGAATCTCCTCACATCAATCAAAAAATTTCTTCCTCTGATGGAAGGTTAAATCTACAAGCAACACCACACTCACCAAATAATTGGCATAATCAGCGAACCATGGAATCAAATCCTAGGATGCAGCCAACACTTTTTCGTCCAAAAATGTATCATCAATATCAACCTCATCCTTCAACACTGCCTTTGCCTCAAGTATAAACAAGTGATCGGCCACTTGGTTTTTAGTCCCCTTTTGGTCCTTAACCTCAAACTTGAACTCTTGCAACAGCATTACCCATTTGATCAGTCGTGGCTTAGCATCTTTCATTGACATCACCTCAGAGCTGCAAGGTCTATATGAACAATCACCTTAGTTCTAAGCAAGTACGCCCAAAACTTTTCAAATGCAAACACAACAGCCAACAACTCTTTCTCAATCACTGAATAGTTGTTTTAGGCTACATTCAATGCCTTACTATCATAGTAGATCAAGTGGAATATCTTTTCTCACCTTTAGTCTAAACAACACATAGGCCACCCTATTGGCATCGCACATAAACTCAAATTGTAAGGGCCAATTCGGTGCAACTATAATGGCAGTAGTAGTCAGCCTCTCATTCAGGCATTCAAATTCTTTCAGACATGCTTCACCAAAAACAAATCTCACCTCCTTCCAAGTAATTTGCACAAGGGGTTTTGCTTTTTGAGAAGTCCTTGATGAACCTCCTATAGAATATTGCATGCCCTAACAAGCTCTGAATGCCTTTGATAGAAATCGGAGGTGGAAATTGACTATAACCTCGATCTTTGCCTTATCCACCTTGAAATTTTTACTTGAGATTCTTTGGCCCAACATAATACCCTCTTTGACCATAAAATGACACTTTTTCCAGTTAAGTTCCAACTTGGTCTCTTCACATCTTTGCATCACCTTACTCATATGCTCCAGACAATCTTCAAAAAAGTCCCTCACAACTGAGAAGTCATCCATGAAGACCCAAATCATGTCCTCCACCATGTCTGAGAAGATCGACATCATACAACACTGAAATGTAATGACTGCATTGCACAACCCAAATAGCATCCTTTTGAAAGTGAAGGTCCCATAAGGGAAAAGTAAATGTGGTTTTCTCTTGGTCTTCCGGGGCTATAGAGATATGGTTCTACCCTAAATAACCATCAAGAAAGCAGTACCAACCTTTGCCTGCAAGATGGTCAAGAATTTGATCCATGAATGGCATAGGGAAATGATCCTTCTATGTCCACTAGTTCATCTTCCAGTAATCCATGCACTCATGCAAGTCTCAATGGAATTATCTCATTTTTCTTATTTGGAACCACAGTGATTCCATCCTTCTTTGGTACGCATTGTACCGGACTCACCCACTTAGTGTCAGTAATTGGGTAGACAAAACCTGCATCTAACCACTTAATAGTTTCCTTCTTCACTACTTCTTACATAGGTGGATTTAGCCTCCACTGGTGCTCTATAATAGGGAGCAATCCAGTTCAAGATAAATCTTATGCTTGTATCTACCTGATGGAATTCCAATGATATCGGAAATGGCCCAACCAATTGACTTTTTGAATCTCCTCAAAATTGATAAAAGTGCCTTAACCTGCCATTCAACAAGATCTGCAACAATAATAATAGGCAAGTTATTGTTGTCTCCCAAAAATGCATATCTTAGATATGAAGGAAGAGCCTTGAGTTCTAAGACTAGAGGCTCCTCAATTAAAGGATTTCCTGGAGAAATTGCATGATTTTTCTAATCGAGGTCCAACTTCTTTTGATTGAAACTGGAGGACCTCATTCCAACAAGTGCATTTTCCATCTCCTCATACCCCTCAATATCATCCCCCGCGAAGTTTATAATTATAGCTGCCACTTTCTCTACACCAAGACGCTCCTCGGCACTAGTGGCCTCTCTTCATCAATAGAACTAATCACCAAGACAACTCTAATGTCATTTGGCTGCTGAATGAGTTGGTAATTTACCAACTCATTAGGCTCTTAAGCATGAGCTTTATCTTAGTTTTCAGGTCTTTTATTTGGATTTTATGCCTTTTTAGCCTTTTTATGTGCAAGTATATGATTTGAATAAAAGGAGCATGAATTGAAGTAAAAAGGATGTAATTTAGGTCACAACCAGCGCTCCACCAGAGGACATTGGTGAAAAACTGATCAACCGCAGGAAGCCACTATCTTGATGAGGAACTACAACCGGCAGCCCGCAGACAGCAATCGGTGATTCACCGATAAGTGCTGGAAGTGGCTGGACCAATGATGAAATTGATCGGTGGCTTACGGATGGAAATTGGTGAACAATCGAAGGCACTACCGGAAGGCCTTGGAAATTTAATGGATCACCGAAGAAAATGACCGGCGGCTCGTGGATAGCAACCAGCGAAACTGGTTCATCGCAAGTGAGGACACGCCTGAACAAGGCAAAATAGTCAAAGCCTGAAAAATAGGAGAATGCTTGCCTTATTTTTGTATAAATTCTGGAAGAAAATACTCTGAATATACTATTGAATATTCGCTTACTTTTTTAGGTAGAAGAACTCCATTGGAGAGAAAGAAATATTAGAATATTGTTTTTTATCTACATCTTCTTCTTCATCAAGGTATAACTATTATTGTAGAAATATTGTGAGTTTGATTTTGCTTACTCCTAATGATGAAATTATTGAGTTTATTATTGAATATGTTATTGTGTTTCTCAACTTTAAGTAGCTAAATCTATAGCTAGAGGTGTGTGATGATAGATGTTTAATTTGATTGGGTATTGCTAAATTTTTCTTGTTATTACTTAATTAGTGTAAATCTTTTGAATTCTCCTAAAATTTTGTTGCCAATATGGGTATTAGTTTCTTACTTGATTTTAGCTTCAAAAAGAAGAATTAAGTAATGGGAGAGAATTTAATGGTGGATTGAGATTTGATTATGTGGGGTTGGGCTAGAAATAGCCAAAACCCATGATCATAATCCCTTAAGAGATTGATGGCTAGAAATAGTTCAACCCTGTAACACCCCAAGACTTTCCTAGACCAGATTCAGACATTTCAAGAAAATTCAAAAGAAAACCAGAAAAAAAAATGTCTCGGAACGATTGAGACGAGTCGTGGGATGCTCCAACGACTCGTTGTGTCAGTCGTGGTGAGAAGGTATTGGTCTCTCGGGAACACACGAGACAAGGAACGACCTGTTGTGAGAAACAATGAGTCTTCCTATCGGTTGTGGTTTCCCCAGCTCATAAATCCTTTCCTGGACCCCACGACTCAACCAACGAGTCATTGTCAGAAACAATGACCCGTTGTGAGAGTTATTAGGTGAAATCCCTGACACCCTATTCTAGTAAAGATAAGAGGAAACAACGACTCGTTGTTTCCCATAACGTGTCATTGTCAGCACCCGACGTGTCAACTTAGACATTTTCAATAATGATTTCCAGTGAACCTAATGACTGGACAAGATGACCCGTTGGTTCAACCAATGAGTCGTTGTGTCACCCGTTGCCTAGCCTACTAGTTTTCCTTGTCCAGTGGCCACGGGAGGAACCAATGACCCATTTGTTCATCCAACAAGTCGTGGTGACCCTCGCTGCCAGATCCACTATCTTCTCGTCCCAGGAATTGGAACCAACGAGTCGTGGTCTCAACTAACGACTCATTGAGTGACCTCTTAGGACCTTGTTGGCCAGTTATCAGATGTAATTTCCAAGGTTACTTTTTTAATTTTCCACCTACTTAGTCCCTAAACTACATCTTTTTGGGTTTTAGAGGGGGTAACCGATGGTTTCTCTCATTCTCATCCATTCAATAGTTAGAACGAAGAGTTTCTCTCAAAAAGGCTCAGACAAGAAGTTAGGGAGATCGATCCTTCTCAAATTTTTCAAGGAATTCTCTCAGGGATTTCCATCACCAGGTATTTGGGAATTCAACAAGGAAATAGTTCTTCCCTTGTTTCCCTAAAATTCTTCTTTATCTTCTCTATCAGTTCTAGCCCTAAAACATTTGAATGTGAAGAAATTATCTTTAAGACTTTGTGTAATTCAAGTTGAATATTGGTTATGTTAATTGTATATATTTTTCCACCAGTTTGTGACTATTTTGACGATCGTCCCTGTAAAGTAAATTCTAGCCCTAGCTCTTGAATACAGAAAAACTAGAGTCTTGCATGAGTGATTAATTATTGAAATTGCTTAATTCTATCAGTGTTGGTGATTCATATATTGTTAGTTTGTACTGAAATCTCAGTCAAATATAGGTCAATTCAGTTTCAGTCAGAATGTTAGAATACTCAGTATTAGTCAGAAATGTCAGCTTATCAGTTTGACTATAGAAATTCTCAAGGTGTCAGTAGTGCCTCCTGATTATCAGAATTAGACTTAGTATCAGAGTGGTTCTTTAGGTGGTCATGACACTTTCAGATAAGCAGCTCTGACCAACCTTAGGACCCCAACTTCATATTACAATTTGTTATTTAGACGGTTACGGCGCTTCCAGATAAGCAGCTCTGACCAATCTTAGAACCCACTTACAGAATTCGATCCGATATGACTCTCGGGGTGCTTCGAGATAGGTACTCCTAACTTAGTCTCGGGACCCAGTTATAAGCTATCATCTTAGTCTTAGTAGTAGTCTAGGACTATCCAGTGGGAGTAGGACTTAGCACCGAGCGGACCGAGGTTCCAGTGCACCTAGGTTCCTAGAACTACATTTGCCACTATAGGATTGGCCTCATGGCCCCAGACCCGTGATCACTCAGTTCATTCCTTTATACCCTGGCAAGGTATATTGGGTCCTATAGATGGGGTGTATACATAGGACTCCACTTCTAGCTCATGTGGTTATATGTCGGTTATAGACTCTCCTACTATTCAGCTCAGTTTAGTCGCAGATTAGTCAGTGCAGAACAGTTTAGTACAGTATTTCAAATTAGTATCCAGATTTAGGGAATGTCCTTGACCACCAGTTAGGGTCATCTAGACCATCTCAGTTTATTATAGTTATTCAGTTGTAGCATTATTAGTTGGTCATTGCATGTCTTTTCAGTTTAGTTATTTCTCTCCTTTTGTATGGTTTCTCTCACTTACTAAGTACATTCAATGTACTGACGCATACCTTTTATGATGTATCGTTTTAAGATACAGCTACATGATCTCAGTCACAACCTCGTTAGCAGATCACTGTCAGAAGATTTATGCTGCACCATGGTGAGTCCTCATTTTTCGAGGACGAGGATTATTTCATTTAGTTATATTTTCTTTTATTTAGACTTAAAGTTAGCTAGGGGCTTGTACCGGCAACTCATCAGTTGTAGTTGATTTTCAGACACAAACATGATTTCAGACTTTCAGCTTTGTTCCAGTTGATTTCAACTTTGTGATTTAGCTTTGTTTTTCATAAATGTTTTATATTATTACTTTAAAGCTTCTGTTCTGTTTTATTCTGAAATGCCAGTTTTATGATAGACCATGGGTTAACTTGGGGTTACTTGTGACTCCAAGTACCGTGTCCCATATAGGGTGTAGACCCAGAGCATGACAAACTTTGTATCAGAGCACTAGATTTAGAGAATCCCTGGATGTCTAAAAGTCTCATCCAGTAGGAAAACTCTCTTTTGTTCATACTCTTTACGTGCCTTGAAATTCAACTCCAGAGTCATTCTCCTAACTCGTGCTCTATTTCATTTTAGTGAATCATGCCTTAGCGATGTGGTAATGGAAGGAGAGCCGATAACACTCATCGACCTGGCCCACTGGCTCCAGTCGCCCCTCAGGATGATTTAGTGTCCACCACATAGTTCAGGGAAGCTATCCAGTTGCTCACAGATAGTTACCAATCAGGTGAACCAGCAGGTGGTTTTGATCTAGAACAATTGGTCCGCAGGAGCTGTCTAGGTTTGGGATTTCACTAGGATGAACCCTCTAGTTTTTCATGGATCTAAGGTGGGATAGGACCCAGAGGAGTTCGTGGATGAGATTAGAAAGACCACCCGGATCATGGTTGTCATTTCCTGGAAGAGTGCTGACTTATCTGCCTATCAGCTGAAAGGGGTAGCCCAGATCTGGTATGAACAGTGGAAGGAGGGGAGACCAGCGGGAGCAGGACCGGTGGAATGGGAGGAGTTCACTACAGCCTTCCTAGACATATTATTTCCCTAGGAGCTTAGGGAGGCTAAGGTGGCCGAATTCATAAACATGAAGTAAGGCAACAAGATAGTAGAAGAATATGCACTAGAGTTCACCAGGTTGTCTAAATATGCTCCAGAGATGGTAGCCGAGCCAAGGGCTCGCATGCTGACGTTTGTGAATGGAGTTTTGAATTTGGTCCTTAAGGAGTGTAGGATAGCAATGCTTATCTAGGACATAGATCTCTTCAACCTCATAGTTCATGCCCAGCAAATTGAGGTAGAAAACTTAAAAGATTTAGAGCGGGAGAGCAAACAGACAAGAACCGGCCAGCCAGATTATTGCCATCAGAGATCTGGCAGTAGTAGCCGCCCATAGCAGAAGTAGCAGCAACAGGCTCCAGCACCCAATTCAGTCGGCGCCCCTAACTTTTGGTTCCGCAAGGATCGGAGGGGAGGAGCATCTAGCTCTCAGTCCCAGAGCTATAGCACCGGCAATTGCTACCCAGCTTACCCTATGTTTGGCCAGAACCATCCAGGGAAGTGTCTTTAGGGTGGTGAGGGTTGTGTTGGTTGTGGATAGCTTGGTCATCGCCTTATAGAATTCCCGTCAGTGGATGATGGAGATCATAATCAACAGCTTCAGCAGCTCCAGCAGGACGGCCAGCTTAGCAGGCCAACACTTCATGTACGAATGGCGGATAGTGCCAAAATCGTTTTTATGCATTGTCTTCTCGTTAGGATCAGGAGAGATCACCTGATGTGGTCACGGGTATGTTCCGCCTTTTTTCATCTAGACGTGTATGCCGTACTAGATCCAGAAGCCACACTTTCATTCGTGACTCCCTATGTAGCAGTTCAGTTCGATATCAGTCCATAGGTCCTCTCAGAACCCTTCTTAGTCTCCACCCGAGTTAGCAAGTCAATTAGAGTCGGCCGGGTGTATAGAAATTGCCCAGTCTCAATCTTAAACAATGTCATTCCAACTGATCTGGTAGAATTAGACATAGTTGACTTCAACCTCATTCTTAGCATGGATTGGTTACACTATGATTATGCCTCAGTCGACTGCAGAACTGGGGTCGTCAGGTTCCAGTTCCCTAATTAGCCATCTTTATAGTCGACGGGTAGTAGTTCAGCGCCTAAGGGTCGATTTATTTCCTACCTTAAGGCCAAAAAGCTTATTTCCAAAGGGTGCATTTATCATTTAGTTCGGGTTAAATATTCCAGCTTTGAGACCCCAACTATCTAGTCAATCCCAGTTGTCAGAAAGTTCCCTGATGTGTTTCCCCAAGATCTTCCCGGAGTCCCTCCTGAACGAGAAACAGACCTCGGTATAGACCTTCTTCCAGATACTCATCCCATCTCCATCCCTCCTTATGGAATGGCTCTAGTAGAGCTTAAGGAGTTGAAGGAGCAGCTAAAAGACCTTCTTGGTAAGGGTTTTATCAAGCCTAACATCTCTCCCTAGGGTGATCCAGCACTATTCATGCGAAAGAAAGATGGAACCCTCAGAATGTGCATCAATTACCATCAATTGAATAATGTCACAGTCAAGAACAGTTATCCTCTACCCAAGATTGATGACTTATTCGATCAGCTTCAGGGAGCTAGTTATTTCTCCAAAATCGATCTCAGGTAGGGGTATCATCAGCTAAGGGTCCGAGAGTGTGACATATAGAAAATAGCTTTTAGGACTTGATATGGTCAATATGAGTTCGTGGTTATGTCCTTTGGACTCACAAATGCCCCCGCAACTTTTATGGACCTGATGAACAGAGTCTTCAAACAGTATCTAGATATGTTCATCATTGTATTTATCGACGACATTCTAGTATACTCTTGAAATGAGGAATAGCATGATAATCACCCAAGGATAGTGCTTCAGACACTGAGAGACCACCAGTTATTCGCCAAGTTCAGCAAATGCAAATTCTGGTTGAAGTCCGTGACTTTCCTAGGTTATATGGTTTGGGTGAGGGAATCCAGGTAGATCCTCAAAAGATATCAGCGGTGAAAGACTGGCCCAAACCTACCTCCACAACAAAAATCAAAAGATTCTTGGGTCTATTCGGTTACTACCGATGTTTTGTGGAAGGCTTTTCCTCTATAGCATCCCCTATGACTAGGCTGACTCAGAAGAAGGTGAAATTTCAGTGGTCAAATGCGTGTGAGAAGAGTTTCCAGGAGTTAAAAACTGGACTCACTTCGCTCCAGTGTTGACCTTGCTGGATGGATCAGATGGATTTATAGTGTATTGCGACGCTTCTAGAGTTGGACTCAGTTGCATTTTGATGTAGCGGGGCAAGGTGATAGCCTATGCCTCCAGAAAGATCAAGGTTTGTGAAAAGAGTTATCCGACTCATGACTTGGAGTTGGCAGCGGTGTTGTTTGCGTTGAAAATATGGCGACACTACCTGTACGGGGCTCATGTGGATGTTTTCACCGATCATAAGACCCTTCAGTATGTGTTCTATCAGAAAGATCTGAATCTTCATCAGAGAAGGTGGTTGGAGCTACTGAAGGACTATGACATGAGCATGCTATATCACCCAGGAAAAGCCAATGTGGTGGCTGATGCCCTAACCAGAGTGTATATGGGGAGTGTGGCTCATGTTGAGTAAGGAAAAAAAGAGCTGGGATAGGATATCCACAATTTGCTCGGTTGGGAGTACAGTTGGTTGATACAACTGAGGGTGGAGTAGTTGTGCAGAGTGAATCGGATTCCTCATTGGTAGTTGAAGTTAAGTCAAGGCAGGATGAAGATCCCATATTGCTTAAATTGAAGGAGGCGGTCCGCAGCAAAAAAATGGAGGCTTCTCCCAAGGGGGAGATGGTGTACTCCGTTACCAAGGTAGATTGTGCGTACAAGATTTGGGTGATTTGAGATAGAAGATACTTGATGAAGCACACAGTTCGAGATATTCCATCCACCCTGGTGCTACTAAGATGTACCGTGATTTACGGGATATTTACTAGTGGAACTGTATGAAGAGAGACATCACTGAATTTGTAGTTAAGTGCCCAAACTGCCAGCAAGTCAAAGTAGAACACCATAGACCAGGAGGTATGATTCAAGATATCAGCATAACCACATAGAAGTGGGAAGAAGTAAATACGGATTTTATTACGGGTCTACCTAGGAATCATCGACAACATGATTTAATATGGGTGATAGTAGACCAGATGATTAAATCAGCACACTCGCTCCCAGTTAAAACTACATATTAAGATGAGGACTGTGCTAGGCTTTATATCTGGGAATTGGTCAGATTTCATGGGATTCCTTTGTCCATTATCTCAAATAGAGGTACCCAGTTAACCTCTCACTTATGGAAATCCTTTAAGAAGGGACTTGGTACCCAAGTCAAGCTCGGCATAGCTTTTCACCCTCAGATAGATGGACAAGCTGAGCGGACTATTCAGACCCTAGAATATATGTTGAGGGTGTGCGTGATCGATTTCAAGGGCAGTTGGGATGATCACTTGCCTCCCATAGACTTTGCGTACAACAACAACTACCACTCCAGTATCCAGATGGCCCCATTTGAGGCATTGTACGGCAAGAGGTGTAGATCTCCTATCGGGTGGTTTGAGGTTGGTAAAGCTACTCTAATCAGGCCAAACTCAGTTTATAAAGCTTTGCAGAAAGTAAAACTCATTAGAGAAAGATTAAAAATAGCTCAGAGCCGTTAGAAATCTTAATCCAGTGTGAGGAGAAGAGAATTGGAGTTTGCAGTGGATTACTAGGTTTATCTAAAAATTTCACCCACGAAGGGAGTGATGAGATCTGGGAAGAAAGGAAAACTCAATCTGAGATATTTAGGACCCTACAGAATTCTGAAGCGAATCAGCAAGGTAGCCTATGAGCTAGAATTACCTTCGGAATCGGCATATGTGCACCCAGTATTCCATGTGTCACTATTTAAGAAGTGCATCAGTGATCCAACTTCAGTTGTGCCATTGGACAGTGTGGGAGTGAAAGATAGTCCCTCTTACGAAGAGGTCCTAGTTCAAATCCTCGACCGTCAGGTTCATAAGTTGAGGAATAACGAAGTAGCTTCGGCCAAAGACTTGTGGAGAAATCACTATGTAGAAGGAGCTATGTGGGAAGATGAAGAAGATATGATGGCTAGATACCCACACTTATTACCTTCCAGTTTAGTTTCGACATCAGGTACTAAATTCCTTCTCAGTACTCTGTTCAATTCCGTACTCATCGGCTCTATTTAGATTTTCTATGTGCATTCTAGTTGCATCAACTCTGTTAGTATGGTTAAGTCAGTTCAGAGTCAGTTACTCCTTCAGAAACCATCTCATAGTCTCAGTCTAGAAATCTCAGCTCTTTTTCCTAGTTTTCCAGCAGTTTTAGTCTTTATTCGAGGAAGAATGATCCCAAGAGGGAGATATTGTAACACCCCAAGACTTTCCTAGACCAGACTTAGACATTTCAAGAAAATTCATAAGAAAACCAAAAAAAATGTCTCATAACGACTGAGACAACGAGTCGTGTCTGCTCCAACAACTCGTTGTGTCGGTCGTGGTTTCCCCAGCTTAGAAATCCTTTCATGAACCCCATGACTCAATCAGAAACAACGACCCATTGTGAGAGTCGTTGGGTGAAATCCCTGACATCCCGTTCTAGTGAAGACGAGAGGAAATAATGACTTATTGTTTCCCATAATGAGTCGTTTCCAGTACCCGTTGTGTCAACTTAGACATTTTCAGAAAATCGCTATAGTGAACCTAACGATTGGACAAGATGACCTGTTGGTTAAACCAACGAGTCGTTGTGTCACCCGTTGCCTAGCCTACTAGTTTTCCTTATCTAGTGGCCACAGGAAGAACCAACGTCTCGTTGGTTCATCCAAAGAGTCATGGTGACCCTCGTTGCCAGAGCCAGTGTCTTCTCGTCCTAGACAGTGGAACCAACAAGAGGTCCCAACGAGTCGTGCTCTCAACTAACGACTCATTGATTGACCCGTTGGGACCCTGTCGGCTAGTTTTTAGATGTAATTTCTAGGGTTACTTTTGTATTTTCCACCTACTTAGTCCATAAAATACATTGTTTTAGGTTTAACCAGGGGTTTTAGAGGTAACCGATGGTTTCTCTCATTCTCATCCCTTCAACAGTTAGAATGAAAAGTTTCTCACAGACAGGCTCAGAGCTAAAGTTAGGGAGATCGATCCTTCTCAGATTTTTCAAGTAATTCTCCCAGGGATTACCATCACCAGCTATGTGGGAATTCAAAAAGGGAATAGTTCTTCCTCTGTGTCCCCAAACTTCTTTATCTTCTCTATCAGTTCTAGCCTTAAAACTTTCGAATGTGAAGAAATTATTTGTCAGACTCCGTGTAATTCATGTGGAATATTGGTTATTTTAATTGTAGATATTTTTCCACAAGTTGGTGACTATTTTGATAATTGTCCCTGTAAAGTAAATTCTAGCCCTAACTCTTGAATATAGAAAAACTAAAGTCTTGCATGAGTGGTTAATTATTGAAAATGCTTGATTCTATCAGTGTTGGGGATTCCTATATTGTTAGTTAGTACTGATATCTCAATCTGATATAGGTCAGTTCAGTTTCAGTCAGAATGTTAGAATACTCAGTGTTAGTCAGAAATGTCAGCTGATCAGTTTGACTACAGAAATTCTCGAGGTGTCAGTAGTGTCTCCCAGTTATCAGAATTAGACTCAGTATCAGATTTTAGTGGTTCTTTAGGCGGTCATGACACATTTATATAAGAAGCTTTGACTAGCCTTAGGACCCCAGCTTCATATTATAGTTTGTTATTCAGATGGTTACGACACTTCTAGATAAGCAGCTCTGACAAGTCTTAGAACCTAGTTACAGAATCCGGTCCGATAAGACTCTTAGGGTGCTTCCAGATAGGTATTCCTGACTTAGTCTAGGGCCCCTGTTTTGAGCTATCAGCTTAGTCTTAGTAGTCAGTCTAGGACTATCCAGTGGGAGTAGGACTTAGCACTGAGCGAACCAGGTTTCCAGTGCACCCAGGTTCCTAGAACTACGTTGCCACTGTAGGATATATTTTTATTGGCCTCATGGCCAAAGACCCTGATCGCTCAGTTCATACCTTTTGTACCCTGGCAAGGTATATTGGGTCCAATAGATGGGGTGTGTACATCGGACTCCACGTTCAGCTCATGTGGTTATATGTCGGTTATTAACTCTCCCACTAGTTATGTCAGTTCAGTCTCAGATTAGTTAGTGTAGAACAGTTCAGTATAGTATTTCAAACTAGTATCTCAGATTTAGGGCATGTTCTTGACCATCAGGTAGGGTCATTTAGACCATCTCAGTTTATTGCAGTTATTTAGTTGCAACATTATTAGTTGGTCATTGCATGTCTTTACAGTTCAGTTATTTCACTCCTTTTGTATGGTTTCTCTCACTTACTTAGTACATTCAAAGTACTGACGTATACCTTTTATGTTGTATCATTTTATGATACAGCAGCAGGATATCAGTCACAACCTCATTAGCAGATCACTCTCAAAAGATTTTAGCTGCACCGTTGGTGAGTCCTCATTTTTCGAGGATCAGGATTATTTCATTCAGTTATATTTTCTTTTATATATACTTGAAGTTAGCTAGGGGCTTGTACCAGCAACTCATCAATTGTTGTTGGCTTTCGGACACAGACATGGTTTCAGACTTTCAACTTTGTTCCAGTTGATTTAAACTTTGTGATTTAGCTTTGTTTTTCATAAATGTTTTATGTTATTACTTTAAAGATTTTTCTCTGTTTTATTTAGAATGCTAGTGTTATGATAGACCATGGGTTGACTTGGGGTTACTTGTGACTCCAAGTACTGTGTTCCGTTCAGGGTGTAGACTCAGGGCGTTACAAACTTGGTATCAGACCACTAGGTTTAAAGTATCCTCAGATGTTTGAAAGCCGCGTCAGTAGAGTCCTTTTCATGGGTGTGAAGCGCGCCAGAATTATGACGGGGAGTCTACGTGATGTTATTAGGAAAACTCCCTTTTGTTACTCTTTATCGCGCGTTGAAATTCAACTCAAGAGTCATTCTCCTAACTTGTTCTCTGTTTCGTTTCAGTGAATCATGCCTCCGCGATGTGGTAACGGAAGGAGGGCTGGTAACACTCACCGACCTTCCCCACCATCTCCAGCCGCTCCTCAGGATGATTCAGTGTCCATCGCAGAGTTCAGGGCGGCTATCCAGCTACTCTTTCAGGCAGTTACCAATCAGGTGAACCAGCAGGTGGTTTCGATCATCAACAATGGGTCTGTAGTAGCTTCCTGGTTTCGGGACTTCACTAGGATGAACCTTCCAGTTTTCCAAATATCTAAGGTGACAGAGGATACACAGGAGTTCGTGGATGAGATTAAAAAGACCACCCAGATCATGGGTGTCAGTTCCTCGGAGAGTGCCGACTTGGCTGCCTATCAGCTAAAAGGGGTAGCGCAGATCTGGTATGAACAGTGGAAGGAGGGGAGGCCAGCAGGAGCAGGACCGGTGGAATGGGAGGAGTTCACTACAGCCTTCCTAGAAAGATTCTTTCCCAGGAGCTTAGGGAGGCTAAGGTGGCAGAATTCATGAACCTGAAGCGGGGCAATAGGATAGTAGAAGAATATGCACGAGAGTTCACCAGGTTATCTAAATATTCTCTAGTTATGGTAGTCGAGCCAAGGGCTCGCATGATGATGTCTGTAAATGGAGTGTCGAATTTGGTCCTTAAGGAGTGCGGGGCAGCAATGCTTATCAAGGACATCGATCTCTCAAGCCTCATAGTTCATGCCTAGCAAATTGAGGTAGAAAAATTAAAAGATTTAGAGTGGGAGAGCAAACGGGCAAGAACCAGTCAGTTAGATTATGGCCATCAGAGATCTGGCGGTAGTAGCCGCCCATAGCAGCAGCAGCGGGCTCCAACACCGAATTCAGCCAGCGCCCCTAACTTATGGTCCCGCAAGAATCGGAAGGGTGGAGCATCTGGTTCTCAATCCCGGAGCTACAACACCGGCAATCACTACCCAACTTGTCCTAAGTGTGGGAAGAACCATCCAGGGGAGAGTCTTCAGGGTCGAGAGAGTTGTTCTGGTTGTGGACAACTTGGTCATCGCCTTAAAGAATGCCCGTCAGCTGGACGGGGGAGATCACAATCCACGGGTCAGCAGCTCCAGCAGTCAACCAGCTCAGCAGGCCAACACTTCAGGTACGGATGGCAGCCAGTGCCAAAACTATTTTTTATGCATTGTCTTCATGTCAAGATCAGGAGAGCTCACCTGACGTGGTCACGGGTATGCTACGCCTTTTTCATCTAGACGTGTATTCCCTACTAGATCCAAGAGCCACACTTTCATTCGTGACTCTCTATGTAGTAGTACAGTTCGATATCAGTCCAGAGGTCCTCTCAGAACCCTTCTCAGTCTCCACCCCAGTTAGCGAGTCAGTTAGAGCTAGTCGGGTGTATAGAAATTGCCCGGTCTCAATCTTGAACAAAGTCATTCCAGCTGATCTGGTAGAGTTAGACATGGTTGAGTTCGACCTCATTCTTAGCATGGATTGGTTACATTCAGATTATGCCTCAGCCGACTGCAGAACTGGGGTCATCAGGTTCTAGTTCCCTAATGAGCCATCTTTAGAGTGGACAGGCAGTAGTTCAGCGCCTAAGGGTCAGTTTATAAAAAGGCTCTTTGGGGGTAAACTGAGTGAGGATGCACACCGCCATTTGAGTAACTTCCTAGAGATTTGCCAACCTTTCAATATAATGAATATAAGCCAAGAGTCGATAAGGTTGAGGCTCTTTCCATTTTCCCTAACGGGAGAAGCAAATATGTGGTTGGAGGAGTTACCTCCGGGATACATCACCTCGTGGAAAGAGTTGACAGAAGCATTTTTGAATCAATTTTTCCCTCCCTCAAAGATGTTGCAGTTGAGGGATGATATTTCAAACTTTAGGCATGAGCCAGGTGATCCTTTGCATGAAACGTGGTTGAGATTCAAGAAGAAAGTATCTCTTTGTCCTAACCATGGTCTTCTCAATGGAGTGCTTCTTCAAAGCTTTTATCGAGCCCTAAACTCCATCAATAAATCAGTTATCAATAATCTAGTTGGAGGATCAATCATGGACCATATGTATGGTCTAGCTAAATCCCTCTTGGACAGGATGATGAAGATGGCCATGACATGGCATACAAGGGAGACGAATGTATCTTCACATGATGCTAGTTCTAGTTTATTAACAGCTGAAATGAGAAAAAGAGGTGAAGAGCGATATGAAAATCTTGCTAAAATGATAACTCAGCTGGAGTTAATGACTAAGCATGTGATAGGAGTCGGGCCTAAAGTTGTGAATGTTGTGGGAATGCAAGGTCCGATGCATTTTTAAGGAGAATTTTTGCCGCCAAGGTACGAGGAGGAATGCCAATACATGGTAAATCAAATGGGGGGTTCTCAACCCGGGTACCAAGGAACTAATCAAGGTCCTTGGGCCCCAATGTAAGAGAACCAAGGTGGAGGAACCATGACACGCAAGGGTGGCTTGATCGAAATGAGAGATGGGGAAATAGAGAGCAAAATCAGCAGGGCGACCGCTATCATAGAAGCGCAGTATGTTCCTCCTCCTAAAGCTTAGAATTCTCAATCCCAACCAGGTGTGAGTGATGTAGGGAACTCAAAAATTGAAGAAATGCTGGTAAGGATTCTCAAGAAAGTTGAATCAACGGACAATGGGGTTAAAGAACTTAAAGGTGAGGTGTCTAACCTTGCCCAAATAGTAAGTTTGCACTTGGCGTCTATCAAGCATTTAGAGGCCCAAATGTATCACTTATCTTTCCAAATTAACCACTGAATGAAGGGAACAGTTCCTAGCGATACAATGCCAAATCCCAAAAAGGATAGTCAATGCATGGGTATTGTCACTAGGAGTGGTAAGATGCTCGGTGATGCGCGCGGTAATCCCAAGGCAAATGAGGTGAAAGAATCAGATGAGGTGCCATAAGCACAAAATAGTTGTGATGATATTGAAGAACAAGGTGATGGAGATGTTGATGAAATCCCCCAAAAATGATGAGGAAGGAGATGCGGTCATGAAGGCCTTAAGTCAGAAGGATCAATACCCAAGAGTTCCACCTCCTTATCCACAACGGTTAGCCAAGAAGAAAAAGGATGATCAATTTAGCAAGTTTATCGCCATGTTCAGCAAATTGTCTATAAACATACCGTTGGTGGGTTCTTTACTCCAAATGCCTGAATATGCTAAGTTCATGAAAGAGCTACTGAAGAAGAGGAAGGTTGTAGATGTGGGCACCGAAGAGACAACACATCATTGTAGTGCCATGATGATGCATAACCTTTCCCCAAAAAGAGAGGATCCGGGAGCCTTCACAATCCCTTGCACTATTGGGTTGTGTATATTCAAGAAAGTCCTTTGTGATCCTGGGGCGAGCATAAATTTTATTCCCCTCATAATCTTTAAGATGTTGGGGCTTGGCAACACAAGATCTACTTCAATGAGATTGTTAATGGTTGATTGCTCTATCAAGAAGCTGGTGGGTGTTTTGAAAGATGTATGGGTGAGGGTGTATGAGTTTATTCTACCAGCTGACTTTGTGGTTCTAGACTGAGAAATGGATGTGGAAGTCCTAATCATCTTAGGGAGTCCATTCTCTCCATGGGCAGAGCCTTGGTAGACATGGATCTAGGTAAGCTCAAGTTTCGTGTGGGAGGTGAGGAGGTTACCTTCAAGGTATGCCAATCTGCGGAACCTCCTGATGAACACAAGGTGATGGGGGTGTTGAATGATAAGGGTGAAAATGGATGGGTTGACTTGGAGGAGGATGAGTCGGAGGATAATCCTCCGAAAAAATGAAATTTCAATGAGAGATAAGTCGTGCCATGACGTTAAGTAAGAAGCTCCTTGGGAGGCAACCCAAGTGTTTTCTTTTGAATGTTTTAATGTCTTTATTGTATATTTTTTTTAGGATTAAGTAGGTGTGAAGCAAGAAGGAACAAAATAGGGCATGCACTGCGCTAGACCGGTGAACCATTGGTCCAGATGTGCGAACCACCACATCCTTGACTAATGGGGGCATAAACCTGGGAACAAAATGGCCAGACCGGCAAGTCACCAGCGGAATGCAGACTACAGTTCATGAACTGCTGAATGACCACTGGCTTAGGTCAGAATACCTGAGACGTGGGGCACAAACAGCGGTCCACCGGAAGAACGCAGAATCCAATCCGTGAATCACCGATCAACCACCGGATACAAAGTAGAGAACTAGGCACAAATTCAGGCCAGTAATGTTAAGGCAGCGAACTTCCGCTTCCAATCGGCGACCGCCGGTGAAACGCTGATACAAGTACATGCTTTGTTTTAAAATCTTGACCAACCCATTGACCAACCAGACCCAGATTTCTTTTCAAGCCACCCAAAACCTGATCAATTCCCTTTTTATTCTCCCAAAATCCCTTTTTCCCCACTTCTTAACACTTCCCCATACACCTTTTCATCTTACCAACACCCCACCTTCCCACCACCTTTCCATATTCCAACAATCCCCTTTATTCACTCCCGCTACATTTAAATCACCATTAAACCCACACCTTTCCTCAACCAATACCTTTCATCTACTTTCACCTATAAAACCCCCCGTTTCCTTTATCTAACTCTCACAACACTCTCACTCTCCGCTAGCAAGTTCCAATTTCCACCATTGTTGAGCAAGTTCAAGCTTCCACATTTCTCATCCACTCTCGTTCTTGTATTGTGGTAAAGTACTCCTAACACTCTAATAGCGTTACAAGTTGTATTCTCGGTGCATATGAATGATGTTATAGCATGTCTCTCCCTTCTTTTTACTGCCCTTTTCCCCCAACATTTCCATTATTATTGTCACGCCCCGCCTTGGGGGGTATGACTGGCACCTGGTGCCCTATTAGGCATTGGACTGCTAAACTACTGAGCCTAAGCACGTCTGGTGCCTGGCTGGCTCTATCTCAGTTTCTTGGAATCAACGGGCTATATAACGATTGTAAATACAGCCTACGGCCGACTGGGCCTATAGCCACGTGTCCTGTAACATCAGCTAACCAGACATATACTCATAAAGGGGAACCTATGCGGGCCGACAAGGCGACCATTTTGTCTAGTTATTTCTAACTCAATATAAAGAACACTGAACGTCTACGTGACCGGAAAGGTCACCACTACTATCTAAATACGGCCTCACACGGCCAACATAATCAACAGGACTAAATAGCTAAACGTATGCACGGCCCCACACGACCGGTACAACTAACCACAGGGAGATATATATATACACAATCTGCAAGCCTCTATGAATAATGATAAAATGGTCGGGACAGGGCCCCGACCTACCCATGTTGTACAACAAAAGAAAGGAAATAGACCTCTAGTTGTCTAGCTCCGGATGATAGGAGCTGATGACTCAATAAGCTGGCTGGAATCATGAGGGATCGGCTCCTCGTCTAAGAGTACCTGCAGGCAAGTAATGCAGCACCCCAAGAGGGCGTCAGTACCACTGGTACCGAGTATGCAAAGCAACTGAACACATCTGAATATAAACAACATAACTAGAAACTCTAAATAGCAGGAAATATCTGGATC
>JACEIK010002034.1:123417-138942 GCA_018107945.1 Datura stramonium | reverse complement strand
GGGCCAACGTGTCACGGGGCCAACGCGGAGGCCCTCCCTCCGTGACACGTTGCCATCGCAGAGGGGCTCTGCCCCGGCTCCTTCCGCGATGGTTCGACGGGTTTCTTATCCGGTCTTTCCCTGGGCCTTTTCCTAGCATGTATGGCATTCAAAAACTCCTAACCAACATGCGAATAGGCCATCTACATGTTGAGAATTTTATGGGGTGTAACAATTATGAACATATTTGTTGAATGTTGTTGATTGATCTGATGTGAAATTAGTGGGGAATGGGGGTCTGATGCTTAATTGGGTGTGGAGAGATTATTTCTACTATGTAGTTAAGTTTGGGGTGAGTCTGAGTAACCCCATGGGATGTGATAGACCCTATTTGCCCGATGATAGATCGGGTGACACCGTTCTAAAAGGTAAATCATCATTTTTTTTCCTTTTTTGCTTGTGTAGACAACGCTTATATATGATGTGAGTAAGTATTTTTTGGAGTCTGATGTTGTAGTGAATTTTGAAGAAATGGAGATGATGACCATCAACTATTCACCAGTCAGTTCCGACAAAACACAGATGAAACGCTGGTTCGGGCAAAAATTAGCTTCGGGCCATTGTCTTGACCCCACTTCGCATCGGCGCTTAGCAGATCAAGATCGGCGATTCATCAATGAGCCATCAATGGAGAAGTTGTTGACTCAGTGTTATTCCTATCACTGGTAGTTCATCGGTGGTCCACTGATCACTTCTTGTGGTTCGCTGGAGTTCTGCCAGTGCTGCCACATTGTTCATACTGATTTCTCCTCTTGTTTTTCATCTAAATCTTCAGAATAGTTGTTGTTTGTATATTTTATCATTAGAAAATTACAAAAAGAAACATTATGTATGGAACTAACATCACTTTTGCAGACTATTACCTCATCCAGGAACCCGAGCAAGGGCAAGGCTCCCAGCTTCCTCATCCACAAAAGGAAAGCGGAAAGCAAACACATTAGCAGCACCCACCAACTCCAGGGAAGCCATAATTTTCTGTGTGCTTGACATGAAGGGGCACTACGCTATTTGCAAGGATCGTTCAATCACTGTGGAGAAATGATTTGACTTGGTAAGGCTGCGAGATAACCTCCTCAACATCACAACACAGTTCAATGATAGGAAATGGTATGTATTTGCCAATCCACTCCCAAACTATTACCCCAGCCTCGACTTGGAGTTTTATGCCTCCATAGGGGTAGGATAGATGAATTTCCCGGCCTACCTTCAGTCAGGGTCTGAGGTGTGGAGGTTGAAATTACTCCAACAACCATTAATTATCTATTTTGGGAGGATGAGATTGAAGCTGGCTCAGAATATATGGCCAGAATTGCTGACAAGGAGAATCAGTTATCACGGATAGCACCAGTCATAGCTACAGATACATCCTTCTAGGCTACAATGGGTGGAAAAATTTCTTGCCATTCTCTCAAGTTTTAGGCCAAGCTATGGTTAGACTTTATCTGTGGCAGAATCATACCTTCCAAGAACAAGCAGCGGGTCATCTTGGAAGCAGCTATCCTTATCTCCTGAATCATGAGAGGGGTCCCCGTAAACTTTGGGGAAATTGTGGTTTTATAAATGAAGAGGAAAGGAAAGCAAACAAGCACCTCCATGACATATGCTATGCTCAACTCCTAACTTTGCTTGCAAGCCCAAGTTCCATTGTTCCTAGATAAATCCCCTTGCTCCACTACTGATGTAATCACAGTAGATCAAAAAGGGAATGTTGATGCGTCTAAGGTTAAGCGGAAGTAGATGCAGGCCTTTGATTTTCCAGAATGTTCTCTCTCCCGTGGCTCTGGGAAGTTTCCACAGGCCCCTGATCTGAATATTCCACATCTATAGAAATCGGGACAAGCCTCCGGTGAAGTACCTTTTAGGGGAGCACCGCCTCCTCCAACATCCTCCCAACCAAGTAGTCTCCATAGGCTTGTGGAAATGACAAATTCTTATGAAAGCCAGCTTCAGAAATTGGCTAAGAGACTCCCTACCCTTATTTCCCAAACAGTAAAGAGGGAGATGAAATCCATGTATGAGAGTCTTACCAAGTTCTGCAAGAGGGTGGATGTTTTGGAGGGGGTTGTTACTTCTCTAAAGACTAAAGTAAGGGAGTGGAAGAGTTGAATATCCATGGAGGTGCCTGATTTGAGCACCTTTGATGCAGTGATGGTTTCCCTTTCTACAGTTCAAGACCCCAATGATGATTTGTTTGAGGGCTTAGGAGAGGAGGCAGAGGATCGGGGTGATGAAGGCGTTAAGGGAGAGGCTAGAGATAGCGCTGATAATGATGAGAATGATGAGGAGTGACTAACCTAGGGAGTTCTCGCCCTCTTTATTTTGCATGCTTACATTGGGGACAATGTAATGTTTAAGTTTGGGGTGGGATAAGTGTTCTTCGGGGTGGTTATTTGTGGTTTATTTTGCTTATTACTTGATGTAGCCCTTGACGGTCTTTTGTTTTATAACTTGTGAGGAGTTGTAAGCCTTTGTCGGGCTCACTTTAGCAAGGTTTGATGTTTTCCCTTGTTGGGCTATTTGTTTTGTTGGAATTATGGATGAATGAAATGAATTTTTTTGGATGTTAGTGACCCAAGTTTAATTTTATTCGCCTTTTTAAAAAATAGATAGTAATCAAACTCCAAGAGTTTTCTTCATACCACGGTTCTTTCCCAAAGCGCATATTCTTTTTCTTTTCTTTTTGATTGTCAAATCGGGTTGACATTTCCCAATGATAGATTGTGAGGTGACTCTCTTAAAGGAAAATTCCATGTCTTTCTTTGAGTCTTTTGTGGAATTATTTTTGAGGGGCACCACCAAAAATTTTTGTGTGGCATGAAAAACATGAGAATGGGCATTTGAAAAGAAGGATGTAGCAATCTCTTGTCATGCATTATATACCTTGTTTGGCTTGTAAATTTGTTTGTTCTCGTGCCTTGAATCTAATTCTTGTGACAATGATGACTTGTGTGAACTCTTTGGGTGTGATGTCTTATGTGGTAAGGATTTTGCAATGAATCACATGCATCTCTTCTGGTCTAGAATTTTCCCTAAGTGTTACTCAAGGAGAAATCCTAGATGTAGATGCACTTAAAACATAATTTTAGGCTTTCATTTCACCAGTCACTTTACCAAAATTGACCTCCAAAAATGTCTCCCTTTTCTAGCCAATATTGAGCCTATGGATTGCTTATTCTTGCGAACCACATTACAAGCCAATGCCCCTTTTTGTAACCCTCTTCTTGGCACCCATCCTCCCTAATTTCTAGTGGTGAGTGAATGAGAATAATGGGGGCTTGAAGCCCCAAGACATAGGGAGAGATAAGGAAATCAGTGGCAAAAAGGCAAAAAGCCTAAGTTTGGGGGTTTACAAAAAAAAGGAAATGTGAGGAGCCTAAATTTGAGGTAGCACCAAATTTTGATAAAAATGATTGAAATGATGGGTTGAAAAAACTTAAAGTACCAAAAGAGAAATGGCTAGTGAAATGGTGTTACCTCTAGCTTAGACAAGGCTTAATGTGATAGACAAATGAGCTGCAAGGAACAACTTTGAGAAATAAAAGAGGAAAATGATTGAAAAAGGAGGAATAAGGTGGAGTGATCTAAAGATTTAAATGGGGAAGATAAAAGTATTCACATAAAGGCATTAGGGAGGTTCTCGTCACTAGAGCTAAATAATTGACCTACCATTAACCCTAGCCTTCATCATGACCCGCAAGTTCTAATTGATTTTGAGTGTAGTTGCTCTACATTAGTGGCGAATTACACAAAGGGCAAGCCTATGGATCAAGTTGGGTGCATAGAGATTTCTTTTGTGAGAGTGAGTATGATCAATTTTCTTTCTATAATCCCTTATGTATGCATTGAATTGTGATAAATAAAATAGATTCTCTCTTGTAGTGAGTGGCATCAGTCCCTTTTGAGGACATACTTGCATTAAGGTAAATATGTGATTGAGGCATGAGCATTGTGTGCTCCAAGGCAAACTTTGAATGTGCAGTGATTATGAATTGAGATGATATGAGTATTTGATTTGATAAGCTATGACTTTGTTTTGCAAAATGAAAGTACATGCCTTTGAATTGTGGTTGCCTCTTGAAACTTTTCCATATATTTTGGGGGAATTGTTGCTCTTTTTTCTGTGAATTGGTGAGCATTTTTGGGTTGTCATACATGAAGTGGTTATTGATGCATAGACTCTTGTGGAGTGGCATGTCATTCCTTTTTCTCAACTGATAAGAATAGCATTACTTGAGGACAAGAAATGGTTCAAGTTTGGGGTGAGTTTGTAATTTGCCAACTCATTTAGGCTCTTAAGAATGAGCTTTAGCTTAGAGTTTTCAAGTCTTTTAGTTTGATTTTATGCCATTTTTGTCTTTTTATGTGCTGGTATCTGATTTAATAAAAGGAGAATGAATTGAAGTAAAAAGGATGTCTTTAGGTGAAAATCGGTGCTCCACCGGAGGACACCGGTGAAGCACCGATCAACCATAGGCAACCACTGGATTAATGAGGAACTGCAACCAGCAGCCCGTAGACAGCAACCGACAATCCGCCAGTTCCATCACCGATAGGTGCTGGAAGTAGCTGGACTAATGATGCAATTGATTGGAGGCTCGCAGATAGAAACTGGCGAACAACCTAAGGAACCACAGGAAGGCCCTGGAAATTCACTAGATCAAAGAAGAAAATGATCGTTTTCCCATGGATAGCAACGGCAAGCCACTAGTTCCATCACAAGTGAGAATACGCCTGAACAGGGAAAAATCGCCAGAGCCTAAAAAAGAGGAGAATGTTTGCTGTATTTTTGTATATATTCTACAAGAAAGTACTCTAAACATATTATTGAATATCCCTCAGTTTTTTAGGGAGAAGAACTCTATTGGAGAGAAAGAAATATTAGAACATTGCTTTTTATCTTCATCTTCTTCTTCATCAAGGTATAACTATTATTGTAGAAATATTATGAGTTTGATTTTGCTTACTCCAAATGATGAAATTATTGAGTTTATTATTGAATATGCTCTTGTGTTTCTCAATTATGGGTAGCTAAATCTATAGCTAGAGGTGTGTGATGATGGATGTTTAATTTGATTGGGAATTTCTAGATTTTTCTTGTTATTACTTAATGAATGTAAATCTATTGAATTCTCCTCAATTTAAAGTTGATTGCTCGTAGTTGCAAATATGGGTATTGTTTTCTTACTTGATTTTAGCTTGAAAAAAAAGAATTGAGTAATGAGGGAGAATTCAATGGTGGATTGAGATTGATTATGTGGGGTTGGGCTAGAAATAGCCAAAATCTACGATCATAATCCCTTAAGAGGTTGATGGCTAGAAATAGCTAAGCCCCTAATTTAAACCATATTGAAATAGTTGAATTGTGCCTTAAGATTCGAGAGAACTCAAGGATAAGGAGCTCAATTGGTTGAAGAACATCGGTCTCCATCTTTTTCCAAGGTTATTTACACATATTAGAAATAATTTGACTATCTAGTAAATCCCAATTTTGATTGACATCCCATTTACACCACACCTCTAGCTTTTGCTCATTATTGTTTCTCAATTTTAGTTATCTTGCTCTATAGACTAGCTAATTTTAGAATCCACAATACTTTTTCCTTCACTTCCCCCAAAATTTACATTAACGTTTTCATTGCTTGGATGCAAAATACTTCAATTCACTGAATGATTTTTGTTCACATCATTCTCTAGTCCTTTCAGGATTTGAACCCGACACTCATTGAGTTATTTGTTTTGATACAATGATCGCTTACATTCTCTTTAAATGAGGAGTGTAGTTTGAGCGTTATCAGCTTCTTAGTTGCCCAGCCTACATCAAACACCATCTCTTCATTATTCAATTGGAATTTCAATTGTCCGGTCTCTATATCAAAAAGTGCCCATCTGGTATCAAGGAATGGTCACCCCAAAATGATGGAGACCTCAAAATCCACCTCCCAGTCCAAGATAACAAAGTCGGAAGAAAATATAAATGCTTCCACTTTCACCAACAAATCATACAAGACATTCGCAGGATTTTTCATTGTGCGATCCGCCATAAGTAGCCGCATTGACGTCGGTGTGAAGGCCCCCAAGCCCAACTACTTAAATACTGCTAGCGGCATCAGGTTTTGGCTAACTCCCAGATCACACAAAGCTTTTGCAAAATTGAAACCTCTGATAGTACATAGGATGGTGAACGCTCCTAGATCCTCCTACTACACAAGGGTTCGTGAAGCTATTGTGCTACAATAGTGAAGACTGTCAGCTGGCTCAAAGCTCATAGTCCTTTTTTTGGTCACTAATTCCATCATAAATTTAGCATAGTTGGGCATTTTCTAAAGTGCCTCGACTAAGGGAATATTCATTGAAAACTACTTCAGCATAGAGATAAATTTGTGAAATTTCCCATCATCAACCTTCTTCGTCATTCTCTGAGGAAAAGGTAGAGGAGGTCCTAGAATGGGCTTTACAATCTGAGGGACCTCCTTCTCCTTCCCTTTCTTCGAACTAGTCTCTTGTTCAAGAACTAGAGACTTTTTCTCCTCCAATTTATCTTCAAACACCTGATCTTCAGATTCAGCAAACTGCTCTGCTTCAATCATCTCCGGCTTTGCATCTTTAACTAAATAGGCTCAGGCAGCTCATGCACAGTCTTATCACTCCTAGTCGTTATAGTCATGCAATGATTATCATTCTTTGGATTTTGGACTGTGTTGCTAGGTAGTGTGTCATGCCCCACCTTAGGGGGCGTAACTGGCACCTAATGCCACACTGGACCCTGAGCTGACTTAGCTAGCCATATACACTTCTAGTGCATACCAGCAACACATAATAAAGAAAACAAATTACAAAATCTTGGCTCAAAACATAGCCCTAGGCTGACAAGGCCACAACATAAATACCTGCACAAAAACAGCAAACCCAACAATTGCAATAACATCATCCTATATGAGCCGATAAGACCATCATGTTGTCTAAATTATATCGAAAGGAATACAGGTGCACATATACATATATGCAAGCTGATAAGGCTGCTACTGGCAAACAACTAGGCCCCACATAGAAAACACACATGTCTAACCAAACCTATAGTATGAAAGCCTCTAAAGAATAAGATATTGGTCGGAATAGGGCCCCGACCTACCCAAAACTATATAGAAAAAGACAATCTACCTCTAGTGTGTGTGGCAACTCTAGAGGAAGGGAGCTGGCCAATCTGCTGAAGCTGAACGGCTACTAAGGCGGTCTCAGAACCTGTCTGTCTGAACCTGTAGGCAAGTATGCAACCCCTTATATATGGGTGTTAGTACAATATGTACTGAATATGTAAGGAAATAAATGCTGGAACTGAAGAGATAATAAAAACTGAACATAAACAGCTAAACGAATCATAAAATAAGCTGAACAATCTGACCTGTACAATTGTATATTAACAACCATTAAGCAAACAAGAACCTAACTTGGCCCACATAAGCTTGGCAGGAATAAAGAATCAAACAATAACCTACCTGTCCCCCATAAGACATGGCAAGTACAATCCAATATGTATACCCCTATCAGTACCAATGTAGCCCCGAAGGTATTCTGTAGTTTATCTAATACTAGCCCTATATAGGTGTCACGACCCAAACGGAGGCCCAAATAGCAACACATGGAAAGGAGCCCTGAGAGACTCCAAGTCGACCCATGGCATTAACATATATCTAACTCAACCGATAAACCTGAAGAATCAACAAGATAATCATAGAGGAAGTCTAAATAAAACATAACATCAAAATACACAATCTGAAGCTAATTACATTCTTTTTCTGAAAAGCCTCTACACATGATGAGTAGATGGGACAAGACCCCCACTAACCCGAATAAGCTGAAAACTAAAAGTACATAGAGAAGTCTAAACAAGCATGGTCCTCGGGAGATGAGAACTCACCACAGTGTAAGATGCTAACTCTGGAAACTGACTATGAATGGGTCTGAGCCTGAGTGTCGGGTCCTGTATCATGAAACAATACAACATAGAATATGCGGTCAGTACGTGGAATGTACCGAGTATGAAAGGTAAGTAAAACCTCTTAAATAAGTAAAATCATTTAAAGACATGCATAATGTAAAACATAAACCATAAGAATTTGAGAGTAGGGCTTGCATGCATTCTTTCTGAAATCATGATCTCATCATAACATAACATATCATCATAATTGAATCAATTCACATAAAGCTGAAATCTAATAGTCGTGAGTAAAACTGAACATTGAATCAAACCTGCTTTACAACATATATAGATATCATAATCTCATGAATGATAAACATGCATAACTGAAATCATGAGGAACAATGGGAGACTCGAGTTTTAACTGACATACCACGATAGAGCTTATGTGGCTCCAACTATCACACTAAAGTGGGCAGAACCGTCTAAATCCTTGCTAAGGCTAGGTACGATATTATGATACCGATATCAAGCTTTTGGCCCAATCCTGGCAGGGGATAGCTCATAATGGAGGTCCCTAAATAATATATAAGAATAAACCTATGTTGGCACGTAGTTCTGAGGCATAGGGTGACGACCCTTAGCCTATTCGGTGCAGACACTACTCCCAAAACATGCATATGCTCTCCATTATTTTTCAACAAAGCTCAACATCATCTATTGATGAAGCTCAATAATCAAATATATATCAAATATGAAGTCATGCATATGAGAAGCTTTAACTCAAACCATACCACGAGCTGAAAGATAATTGGGAGTCTTCGCTCCAAAACCATATGGTAAGCTTATTTCGGAAAATCGTAGATCATTATTGAACATGTGGGCATTTCCCAATACTTTCTCATGCTTGAAAAATACTCAATTCACATCGAAAACATGATTATAAACATGGGTAGCTTGAAAATATTCTTTTCATCATAATATCTCATCATAATCATATATTCATCACAAATCTCATCTTTCATGAACTAGAAAGGTGGGATCCGGACAAAATCGATGCGATAAGCTTATTGCATATAAGATTGAGAAAATAGTTAAAGCTTACGAGTCCCCAAAACATTAGGAGCATAAAAAATCCAAATGGAAAAAAAGATAGCAAAAGCTACCCAACCTACTAGATCGAACTCTAAGATTTTTACATATAAAATAAAATGCGAAAGAGTTTTTCTCAATCTTCCGAAAATTTGAGGTTCCAACTCAATTTGATGGTCTATCTCCCGCCTCGGTACTCGGCTTTTTCATTTTTTCTTTGTCTTTGCCTTTCATTAATGAGCTTTTAAATTCATAAAACTTGAAACAAGATTTTTATTGAAAACCATATAAAACTTGTCATGATTCATAATTCAATAGTAGAAACATATTTAAATTATACCCATGTAGAGAAATTAGGAATTTCATGCATTGGGTTAAAACCCCATAGATTTGACATAGGAAACTCATGATATATAGAGGGATTGGGCATGGGTGTGAAAGGATTCACCCATTCGTAACCCTACATACCTGATTAAGGCTAACTCTTACACTTGTTTGATTTCCCAAGAGGAATTGAAAAGGATTTGAAGAAGAACTAGCTTGATCACCCCCTCTAACCTTCTATGTTTGCATGCATGAATGGATATGGCCTAAAATGAACTTAACCCTCTTAAAAGACATAATTCATAACTTAAAACAATGTAGTTTAGGCCTTAGTATCATAGGAATTACGGAAAAGCTCTTACAGAAAATAACTGCCAGGTAGTCCCCACAAGAGACCTAACGACTCATTACCCTTGGCCACAACTCATGGCATGATCCGTCAAGTACACTGCTTATCAAGTTATCTAGGCTCGTCACAGGTGACATCACAATTTGTTGTTGGTACCCACAACTCGTGGTCACCACTCGTTATGTACATTGCCATGGATTTTTATCTTACTTCGCCATGCTGCTCACGACCCTCCCCATGAATCTTGGTGACTGACCATGACTTATAGGGTCCATCCGTTAAGTACACTACCTCCTTCCTTCTCTTTTCTCACCCATCACTCTCCACGACTGACCGAATGAGCCATGGGACCTGACCACGACTCGTGGTCACATCTGTGGGGATCCCATTTTCCAAATTTCAAGCTCATCGCCTGGGCATCATGACGAGTCATATCACGACTCGTGGGCTGCTCTCACGGGTCACCTCATGACCCGTTGTGTGTCGGATGCTAGTTTTTAAATTTTTTCCCGTTTCAACTCCCAGGTCTAATCGTTGGGCTTTCTAGGTATAACAATATCTCCCCCTTGGGAAAATTCATCCTCGAATGTTGGAAAACATACAGAAAAGCAAAGAAATGCAATCATCATATTTAAATACTGATCATTTAAGTAGAAATCTGACGGAATGACTATCTCCGATTCAAAGTACATAGTTGAACTGATTTCACAAATCAAACGAACATCCATATACATAAAAGAAACTTGGGCACATGAATTGGATATAAAAACTAAGAGTATTAGAGAAAAACTGATACCTCAAGCTGGAATTGAGCCGGTAGAGGACAAATCGGGGTATCTAGCCATCATATCCGCTTCGGCTTCCCATGTAGCCCCCTCATGCTGATTCCTCCATGAAACTTTGACTGAAGCTACTTCCTTGTTCCTTAGCCTTCGAACTTGAAGATCCACTATTTCCACTAAAACCTCTTCATAACTAAGGATGACTTGCACACAAACACTGTCCATCGGAACAACTAGAGCTGGTCACCCAAACACTTCTTTAAGAGTGACACATGGAATACAGGATGCACGGAAGCTAATTCTAGGGGCAACTCCAGTTCACAAGCCACCTTGCCAACATGTCTCACTATCCGATACGGGTCGACATAGCGGGGACTAAGTTTCCCCTTCTTTCCTAACCTCATCACTCCCTTCATGGGAGACACCTTCAAAATACCCCAATTGTTAATTTCGAACTCAAGTTCTCTTCTTCTCACATCGGCATAGGATTTTAGCGACTCTGAGTTGTTCTCAACCATTCCCTTATCAACTGAACCTTCTCCATAGCCTCGTACACCGAATCTGAACCTATCATCGCTGTTTCACAAACTTCGGGCCAACTAATGGGTGATCTACATCTTCGCCCATAGAGAGCATCGAACGGTGCCATTTGAATACTGGAATGATAGTTGTTATTGTTTGCGAACTCAATGAGAGGAAATTTATCATCCCAATTACCTTTGAAGTCAATAACGCATGCTCTCAATGTCCCCGAGAGTCTGAATTATCTGCTCCGCTTTTCCATCCATTTGCAGGTGAAATGTTATGCTAAGCTTAATTTGAGTACCAAGTCCTTTTTGAAAAGACTTCCAAAACTGAGAGGTAAATTGAGTACCTCTGTCTAGTATAAAGAACAAGGGCACTCCATGAAATCGAACTAGCTCCCGGTTATATAGTTTGGCATAGTCCTCCGGCTAATTCGTGGTTTTGATCAGTAGAAAATGAGTGACCTTGTTCAACCTGTCTACCACAACCTAAATGGAGTCATATTGTCGACGAGTGTGAGGCAACCCTGTGATGAAGACCATATTGATTTCTTCCCAATTCCAAGTAGGAATACTGATATCCTGAAGCACATCTCTCGGACTCTGATGCTCAACCTTTACTTGCTGATAGTTTGGACACTTAGCTACCAATTCTGCTATGTCCTTCTTTATGTCATTCCACTAATAGACTTCTCGTAAGTCACAGTACATCTTGGTGGCACCTGGATGGATTGAATACCTGGATTCATCAGCCTCGTGCAACATCCGGCTCCTCAAATCATCCAAATCCGGAACACATAGGCAACCCTGGTACCGAGGTGCACCATCTCCCCCTTTGGAGAAGACCTCTACCTTTTGACTCTAAACGGCTTCCTTTAACTTTACCAAAACTAGGTCGTCATCTTGTTTAGTTTTTACTTCAGTCACCAATGACGATTCTGATCTAGTTTGAACAACAATACCGCCATTGGTCGAGTAACCAACCTAACTCCCAACCTTGCGAGTCGATGCACATCCTTCACCAGTTCCTTCTTCCCCTCATCTACATGAGACACACTCTCCATAGAGAGTCTACTAAGTACATCCGCCACCACATTAGCCTTTCCCTGATGGTAAAGCACCCTCACATGGTAGTCCATGAGTAGCTCTAACCACCTCCTTTGCCGAATATTGAGGTCCTTCTAGGTAAACATATATTGTAAACTCTTATGGTCTATAAACACATCCATATGGACTCCGTACAAATAATGGCACCATATCTTCAATGTGAATACCACCGCGGCCAAATCAAGATCATGGGTCGGGTAATTCTTCTCATGAACCTTTAGCTATCTGGAGGCATATGCTATAACTTTCCCACACTAAATCAATATACATCCAAGTCCGATCCTTGAAGCATCATAATACACTACGAACCCATCGGTACCCTCGGGTAGAGTCAACACTGGTGTTGAAGTAAGTCGAATCTTCAACTTTTGGAAGCTCTTCTCACAAGCCTCCGACCATTGGAATTTCACCTTCTTCTGGGTTAATTTGGTCAAAGGTGCTGCAATAGATGAGAAACCTTACACAAACCTTCGATAGTAGCCGGCTAAACCCAAGAAGCTTCAAATATACAAAGAATTCACCGGTCTAGGCCAATTCTTCACCACTTCTATTTTCTAAGAGTCCACCTTCATGCCTTCGCTTGATACCCATGGACAAAAAATGCCACCGAGTTCAACAAAAGCTCACACTTTCTGAATTTGGCATACAATTGGCGATCCTTGAGAGTTTGCAACACTACTCTCAAATGAGCGGCATGCTCTTCGTCACTCCGAGAGTATATCAGGATGTCATCAATAAATAAAATCATGAACATATCCAAGTATGGATTGAACACCCTATTCATCAGGTCCATAACAGCTGCAGTAGTATTCATCAGTCCAAAAGACATAACTACAAACTCATAATGACCATACTGCATCTTGAAGGCTGTCCTCGGGATATCGCTCTCCGGAACTATGAGCTGATGGTACCCGGACCTGAGGTCTATCTTCGAGAAGCACTTGGCACCCTAAAGCTGGCCAAATAAATCATCAATCCTGGGTAGAGGATACCTGTTCTTGACGGGTTACTTTTTTCAATGTCGATACTCAATACACATTCGAAGAGAACCATCTTTCTTTCGGACAAACAGAACTGGTGCACCCCATGGGGACTTGCTTGGTCTAATGAAACCCTTATCTAAAGGTCCTTCAACTTCTCCTTCAACTCCTATAGCTCCACTACAACCATTTTGTAAGGAGGAATAGATATAGGTTGCATGCTGCGAAGAAGGTCAATACACAAATCAATCTCCCGCTCGGGAGGGATTCCCGGTAGATCATCAAGAAAGATATCTGGATACTCACATACTACTAGAACTGACTGGATAGTCCGGGGACTCGGACGTCGCATCCTTAACCCTAACTAGGTGGTACACACAGCCTTTGGAGATCATCTTTCTAGCCTTAAGGTAGGAAATGAAACGACCTACAAGCACAACTGAACTACCCTTCCACTCTAAGACTGGCTCACCCGGAAATCTAAACTCTACTGCCCGAGTTCTACAATTAATTGAGGCATAACATGCAAATAGCCAATCCACGCCGAGGATAACATCAAAATTGGTCATGGATAACTCTATCAAATCTGTTGAGGTGACTTTCTGAAGGGACTGAGACTAGGCAACTTTTGTACAACCGTCTATCTACAATTGACTCACCTACTGGAGTAGAAACTAAGATGGGTTCTGACAAGACTTCGGGACTGACTCCGAAACTACTGGCCACATAAGGTGTCACAAATGACAAGTTAGCCCCTGGATCTAACAAAGCATAAACATATAAATGGATAACTGTAACATGCCAGTGACTACATCCGGGGAGACCTCCTGCTCTTGACGGGATGCTAAGGCATAGAATCTATTTTGGCGCTGACCACCACCTGTGCTGGTAGATGCCCCCTAATGTGCTGAGCGTACGGGTAGGGCTACTGAACTAGAAGTTGGGACTCGACCCTCATCATGATCCTGTCTCGCTGTTGGGAAATCTCTAAGCATGTTTTCGGGCTTCCCACACCCGAAACAAGAAACTGCACCTGCTAAGCACTAACTCGTGTGCCCCCAACCACACCTACAGAAAACTGGGATACAAGAATTTGCGGGTCTGCTGCTCGAACCCATAGAGCCTGAAGCTCGCCCCCTCTGATCATGCTTAGGCTTGGATGGCACACTCAAGATGTTGGGCTTGCAGATCTCTGGTGGGTTTGCTGTCGGTGCCCACCCCTTGACCTCGGCTAAGAAAAACCATAACTATCAGTCCTAGCTCTCTTGACTCTCTCTTCCTCATATGTGCCGCCTCCATCTGCTGGGCATACAAGACTATCCAAGGGAAATCCATATCCTGGTGGACCTACAATCCTTGTAAAAATAACCTGCCACTCCATGAACAAACCTGCTCACCCGCGCCCTCTGATCAGCCACTAACTCCGGGGCGTACTTAGATAGGCGAGTGAACTCAAGGGCATACTCCTGCACCGTCATCCTACCTTGCTTCAGATTTACGAACTTAGCTTCCTTCACCTTCCTCATCTCACGAGGGAAGAATCAATCTATGAATGCAACATGGAACTCCTACCAAGTGACAGGACCTGCTCTGGCAGCCCTACTATCTTTCCTTTGTCGAAATCAGATGTGTGCGACCCCCTTCAGCTGATATGAGGCCAACTCGACACACTCAACACCATTCACCCCCATGGCTTGGGTGATCTTCACAATCTCATACAATGAACTCATGCGGTCCTCATCTACCTTTGACCTAAGGAACTCTGGCGGGTTCATTCTCAAGAAGTCCCTGACTCAAGCCGCCGCCGCATTGCCATTATACGAGACATGTGCAACTTTCTTTTGATTTACCTAGATGGTCAAGGCCTACACAAGCATCTGAATAGCTTCCCGAAACTAAACATGACCAACCCCGTGCATGGTGCTCCTCGACTAGTGGGGCCGGCTGGTGCCTGTTTCCGTTGACATCCTCGTGGCCGTCTCCATTTCAATTCCCCCTACCATTTACTCTTCGGAGAGCCATGATTCTGCAATTACGAATAGCACAAATTATAAGGATAGGGAGACTTTTCATCGCCCGACATAGATCACGACAGAAGGGAGATTTTCTAAATGTTTCATAGCCTCTTCGCCATAAGTATGGCACGCTTCACACGCATGAAAAAGACTCTACTAAACGCGGCTTTCAAACACTTGAGGACACTTAAAATCTATTTCTATGATACCAAGTTTATCACGACCCGAACGGAGGGCCGGATCACAACACGGGACAAGGAGCCCCGAGAGACTCCAAGTCGACCCTGATCTTGGGCAAAATTATATGCCCAAGTGATACTCAAATGCTTCATTTCGTCTTGTTTATCTATTGTTATGTGTGCATTCTCATGTGATTTGTAGTTAAAATGTGAATTTAT